>JALMGJ010000001.1:31280000-31370000 GCA_023362775.1 Charina bottae
ATCTATGATTGTATGAAGTATATTTTAATGGGGAGACAGAGGACTGAGACTCCTTGTAGAGGTAAAGGTTCCCCCCGCACATTTGTGCAGTCGTGCCCGACTCTAGGGGGCCGGTGCTCATCTCCGTTTGTTAGCCGAAGAGCCAGCGTTGTCCGAAGACGCTTCCACGGTCATGTGGCTGGCATGACGCACACGGAACGCTGTTACCTACCCACCAAAGTGGTACCTATTAATCTACTTGCATTTGCATGCTTTCGAATTGCTAGGTTGGCAAGAGCTGGGGCGAGTGTGGGAGCTCACTCCGTCAGGCGGGGCTAGGGATTCAAACCTCCAAACTTGCGATCTTCTGATCGACAAGCCTGGCGTCTTACCCGCTGAGCCACCACGCCCCTAATAAAATGTATAGCTATACACTTTTAATTATGTTAGTATGTTGACTATGGTTGTACATGATATAATCATAAGCATATCTGTAAATTTGATAAAACTAACTTAAGTGGTGTGAACTACAGTATAACTTAAAGCGCCTAGAAGCAGGCTAAACACTGTTCATAAAAAGGTAAAGGTTCCCCCCGCACATTTGTGCAGTCGTGTCCGACTCTAGGGGCTGGTGCTCATCTCCGTTTGTTAGCCAAAGAGCCAGCGTTGTCCGAAGACGCTTCCACGGTCATGTGGCTGGCATGACGCACGCGGAACGCTGTTACCTTCCCACCAAAGTGGTACCTATTAATCTACTTGCATTTGCATGCTTTCGAATTGCTAGGTTGGCAAGAGCTGGGGCTAGTGAGGGAGCTCACTCCCTCACACGGGGCTAGGGATTCGAACCTCCGAACTTGCAACCTTCCGATCGACAAGCCTGGCGTCTTACCCGCTGAGCCACCACGCCCCTTGAGACTCCTTGTATCGCCATATAAAACAGGGGTGAATAACCTGCAGCTGGTGAGCCACATGCAGCCCCTGTTCCAGTTCTATGACCCCTCCTCCCAAAGATCATGTCAGAAGAATTAAATGGCAAAATGTTTATTTTCAGCAGCATGAGGGGAGGTGGTTTAAAAAAGAAGTCTGAAAGTGGTCATCTCAAGCCACTCAAAAGGCTTTCTGTTTTCTATCCCTGAACCCAGAAGTCTCTTCCTGCAAAATTAGGCCAAAAAGCTGGGCTTCCACCAGGTCTCCTGCAGCTCCCAAAGGCCAAATCATATCCAATTTTTTAAAAAAAAAATCCCTCAAACAAAACAAACACTACTATTAAGTGGTACAGTTTGGGTGGAGGAACAGGATTCTAGAAAACCAATAAAATGGCAATGAAACAAGGACATCCAGCTATGGTTAAGGAATCCTATTTTTCTATATTACCAAGGGAACAAAACGTTTAAATAATAATTAAAACAAATAAAAACAAAACTATGTAGGACAGACTGGCAGAAGACTAGCAGAACGCATCCACGAACACCAACTAGCAGTCAGAAGACATGATGAAAACTCCTTAATCTCACAACACATGGACAGACTTAACCATACTTTCAACTGGGAAACTGTGAGCATATTAGACCAGGCCAAATCCAAAAATGCTAGAGAATTCCTAGAAGCTTGGCACTCAGACAAAGCAGCCATCAACAGACACATAGAGGTTAACAACATTTACATACCATTCATAAGAGACAATAGAATAGCCAGAAGACCAGAACACCCCTGGGCCAGCAATCAACAACAAGATATGCATAGATTAACAGCAAGATTAGCAGCAGAGGAGCAATCAAACAACACAATAGACCTTAATCAAGGAACTATTAACTCAGTCAATCACCCAAACAGCACACAACAGCCCAATCAAGGAACTACCAAGGAGAGTACAAGACCCCCACCAACACAGGCAGGACAAGCCATGGTATATAAACAGACAGCAAGTTAAACTCCCTTTTCGCACTGAAGATGTTGCCTAGCCTGGCCATGAAACGTCTGCATGAAAACAACAAGGCTCAGAGAGCACCAAAGACTCCCCAGTTCAACCCTGAGCTACAAATATTCTCTTTGATTGAAACGTTTAAATCCTTACTTGAAAACCTGTTTAATATTTTGGAGCTATATCAATGCAAGGCATTGTTTTTGTTTCCTGAAAGCTCTATATTTCCCGAGCTTTTAAAATTGGTGGCCTTTTTCACTGTCATTCTGAAATGAGAACATTGAAGTTCTGGAATTTCTGTCACCATAAAAGCTTGCATTTTCCTGGTGTGTAATAACTGCCCGATATCCCTTAGGGAAGTAGGTAATGGTTCTAATAAAACTGGCATCTGCCTCGAAAACAGTCAGCTTGCAGCTACAGTGTTAAAGCTTAGCGCTGAAATCAAAGAATAAATGGGGCATGAAAAGTTAATTGTGTTTCCTCACCAATAACATTTGGTACTACACTTAAAAAGTGTCATACCTTTAATTAGAAAGTGTACAGACCCAAGTAGGTAAGGGAAGTTCTTCTTGAAGTCAAGTTTGACTCCTAGTGACTTCCGGGATACATCTGTGTAGTTTTCTTAGCAACCTGGAAATGGTTTGCCATTCCCTTCTTTCAGGATGTTTTGTAAACTTCCTGGTCTAGCCTGCAACCCTTTGTGATAAAGAAGAGTGACCCATAGCAGTTAACCTGAGACTTCTCCCAAGCTGTTAACCCTTCAAGGTAGTCCAGACAAGAAGCACAACAATGAATACTAACTCTATCTTTATTGCAAGGTTACATTAACAAAATTTTGCAAACCTGGAAGTATTCCTCCCCTCCTTTCCTTTTACTCTCTGGAAAACTAGGGAGGGTCCCTTCTGAAGCGCTTCTCATGCCCCCTCTGCTTCTGTGGACTGAGATGTCTCATCTGTGGCTCTTCCTCCTGTCTCCCAAGGTCATTCCCACATACAATTACACAAGCTTATAAGAAAAAACAGGAGGAGAACATTTTTGAGAAAAGGAATCCTTCAAGATGACATCCCTTGAAAGCTTTAGAATAATTAATAGATTCTGTGTCCATAGGATCCCCTCCAAGATATAACGGGTCTTTACTGCCTGTCACTTTTCCCTTCCCTTAGTCCTTTCATGAAAGATGGGTCATGAGATAATAGTGCTTTTAGCCTATGACCCTTAATTTGTGAGAACAGAGCTATGGGAAGGGAGAATTAAGACAGCAAGTTCTATTAATGTCTTCAAGAAGGTTTCCTTGACAGAAAAATCTTCAATTATTCCAAACCAGAAAAGGGGCTGTTTAATTTTTCTTCAGGAAAAATAGCATTTCTCACAAAAAAAGCTAAATGCACTTATAAAAAAAGATACTGGATAAATATAATAACGCAGAAGGACAGTTTTGCTCTTCTTTACTATATCTTGAGAACATAGATAGCAATGCCCAGGGAAAGTAACCATTTCTTGTTTTTTTTTTCCATAAGTTTTATTAAATTTTAAAATACATATTAAGAGCTAATACAAAAGAAAAGAAATAGAAATACAAAGTAAGAAAAAGGAAAAGAAAAAGTGAAGTCAAAAAATAACAAACAAAGAAAATATAGAAAATAGATGTCCTCCAATTTATCCTTGAACTTTAAGTACAACAATTAACTTTAAATGTTAGTCCTTCATACAATACACAGAAACTTTTCTTTGTCATATACCCTATGATTTCTATAATCCAATCTTCTGTTCTTCATATAGGTTTCGCCTTTCTTGATATCTTCCAACAATCCATCTCTGGTTTCTACTCCTTAGAATAGTAATCAAATGTTCATTGTTGCATCAATTAAATGTTTTCCATTTGCTCTTTCCATTTTTACATCTATATTTATATCTTCAATAAAGTCCAATTAGTATAACAAATAAAGGCCTTATCTACGTCTAATAAAATACAGTATATTCTGTTCATGTTATGACTATATATTCCATTAATACATAATCTAACATATTACATAACATAATACATAGTATAGCAAAAATACAAAACCTAACATAACATATAACCTAATACATACAACATATTCTTGTAATAACCTACATTCTAATTCCATCTCATCATCTCATTGTCTTCTCATAAATGTGTCTCCAGAAAGAGTAATATATAATATCAACATATTTATTTATAATCTTGTATCTTACACTTAAAATATCATGTTTTTATGCATCTGTAAGTTTCTCATATCTGTGCTTACTCTGTGTACAATACCAAATCTGCATTTTCATTAACCTTGCATTCCAAATCAATATCAATAAATCTCCTGTTTAGGTTATGCCAATATCACAATATGCAACTTGTTTATTTCTGTAACTCATGTGGGATGTCAAAATGTTTATTTTGCCATATCTATCAATTTGCATATTAAAATCTTCCTGTCTCAGCTGCCACAATATATTTATGCCCAAACATTTAATAGACCACTTCCTGTAAAATATCATAATCTTCTTCTGTACCAATACATTCAAAGTCCTCTTTCCCTGTTTCTCTACTGGTTCGAAAGGTCTTTCCTCTGTTTCTAAATCTGTCCCTTGTATCTTCTGTTCCTGAGCCACCAAAACTATTAATATACGTTCTATGGATTTCTTAATTTGCAAAAATTTTTTGCTGGTTTCTTCCTTGAAATCCTGAAGTGCTGTGAGAAATGCCATTATTTGTTGTTCAAACCGTAATCAGCTGCCGTAGTCAAAACAAAAAATTTTCTCAGGGAGCAGGGAACAGCTGTTCTATTATTTATCAATAATGTCTATTTCTTTAAGTGAGAAAGGCTTTTAAAGTAAGAGATGAAAAAATTCCACAGAGCAGTATTTCAAACAGTTTGTAAAAGGAAAGATGAAAATATATTCCAAATGAAAGATAGTCCTTTCTAAAAAAAAATGTAGAAAAAGAAAAAAAAAAGGTAGAGAGGCACACATTCTCTATACTTTATTCTTTATTCTTCTTTATTCTTCAGGCTGCAAGCTGCTTAACCCAAACAAACAATTTCTCAAAAGTCAGTTAGTTTGTCGAGTGAGAAATACCAACAAAGTCTCTTAAGTCCCAATTTCTCTGATACAAAAGAAAGGCAGAAAAATACAAAACTTGTTCACTATGTTGCCAAAATAAAATCTATCAAACTTCCACCAAAATTAATTATAGCAAAGAAAACACAAAATTAGCCAACATTTTGAACGAAGTCCAAAGATAAATTTTAGATAATAAAAATGTACTAATCTAAAAAAGAAAACTAATATAAAGTGGTCTAAAAGCTGGCTGTCACTCTTGTGTCTCCCAAGAGACTTACGTTCTCTGCAGAGCTAGGATCCTCCTTCGGCCATTTCACTGCATTCACCCCCGTTCTTCTCCGCGGTGGAAACAACAAAGAAAAACAGGAGTGGGCAATTACAATGGCTCTGTGAGCAATCTTCTGGTTCCCCCTTCTCCAGGGGGAAACTTCAGTGGTCTGTAGACCCCTGCAAACAAGATAGAAAGTTAGCCAGGTCTCAGAGCTCAGAGCTCTGAGAAACTCTGACTTGTCGAGTTGCCAGCCAGGCTTGGAGTGAAAGTAACCATTTCTTGTAATCATCATACTTAGGTCCCATCTGTGGCAGAACCTGGTCTATCTTTATGATGATGATGATGCTATCCATTCAATCATGTCCGATTCTCGGCAATTCTATGGACCAGCTCTCTCCACATTTTCTGATCTTGTACAGCTTCTTTTAGTTGTTTTATGCTCTGGCTGGTGTCAGCTTTGATGGTGTCTAGCCACTGTGTTTTTTGGCAGCCTCGTTTCCTTTTACCGCTGACCATTCCGAGCATAACTGCATTTTCCAGCAAGTTTGATCACATGACATAGTCAAAATAAGTAAGGCGGAGTTTTGTGATTTTGCCCACCAGCAATACGTCTGGTTTTATACCCTCCAGTACTTGCTTGTTTGTCACCTTTGCAGGTCTATCTTGCCTAGGCTCAATTTTCAAGAGTTAAGCTTCTTTAAGTTGTCCACTTAAAACTAGCTCTCGGACTGCAGAGCAAGCAAGCATATACAGTAGGTGTGTGTAAATCAGGCAAACCTCATATGAATTATTGATTCAAGTTGGATGTGTGATCTGATTCAATTCAGACTTCCACAAGCTCAGGAAAAAATATTGTGCATGTTCAGAATTTTATTTGGAGACATCTAATTTGATTTTATGATTCAAATCAACTTGTGGATTCAATTTGGAAATTCAATTAAATTTAACCAAATCACCTTTCAATCCCATGTATAAACTGAATATTCACACACCTGTTAAATAATCTGATCTTTTCATTGTTCCCCATTAAAGTGAGGTGTACTGTACTTCTAATTAAATTACAGTGTATTATTTCTCTATTGGCATGTGTACATTAAAATTGCCATAGGCCGCTACAAAATCTTCCCTCTTTTTTTCTGTATTTTCCCTTTCTGACACCCTAAAAAGGTAAAGGTAAAGGTTCCCCCCACACATTTGTGCAGTCGTGTCCGACTCTAGGGGCCGGTGCTCATCTCCGTTTGTTAGCCGAAGAGCCAGCGTTGTCCGAAGATGCTTCCACTGTCATGTGGCCGCATGACGCACGCGGAACGCTGTTACCATCCCACCAAAGTGGTACCTATTCATCTACTTGCATTTGCATGCTTTTGAATTGCTAGGTTGGCAAGAGCTGGAGCTAGTGCGGGAGCTCACTCCGCATGCAGGGCTAGTGCGGGAGCTCACTCCGCATGCAGGGCTAGGGATTCGAACCTCCAAACTTGCAATCTTCCGATTGACAAGCCTGGCGTCTTACCCTACTCATGCTAAATATGGGTTGACTGAACCTTTTATTTAAAAGGATTGGATTTTTGCAGTGATAAGTAGAGTGGGAGTTATATTTTACTAACATTTGTATAGTGCCAATTTTGACTTCGTTTGCACATTATGCTAAGCATTAAGATGATTTGTTTCACTGAACTTGTAGGTTTAAAAACTATGATTTATGATTTCATGAAAAATGTGAACCTTGGCCATTGTAGTCTTCAATAAGCCATAGTAAAACAAAACATAGATTAGAATGATGCATGAACCCAATCTTTATTTCAGGTAAGCAACTTGCTGTGAGATTAGCACTCCCTATGTGACAGGAGCCCCAGATTAATTACTGAAAGTATGAATTCCATTTGATTACAGTAATTTAGGTTTGAAATTGAATAAAACTGATCTAAGGGTTTTCTCTGATACAATTAATTAGAAGTCATCAAATGAGAGTGCAAAAGGAGAAATATACAGAATTACTGAAACCCATTCAGAATTTATTTATTTGGTTCTTTGATAATGATCCACTTTTAACTGTGCTTTGGTAGCATATTGCATTAAGAATAGCATAATTATATAAGATGGAATATTGCATAAAGTTCTACATGCAAACCAATGAAGCTGATTGATACATTTTAAAGAACTTTATAGCAGAAAACATGCACCAAATAAATATGGCCAATGAATCAGCATTTTATGCCATGTAATGGAATAGAAGGCTTTGCAGAACAGTAGAATTGTAGCTTCTATGGGATAGGAACGTTACCATCAGCAAGTCCACCAGCTGTCTTTGCCCACGGCTTTCTCTCCTCCCTCTAGACCAGTGTTTTTCAAGCTTGGCAACTTTAAGATGTGTGGACTTCAACTCCCAGAATTCCCCAGCCAGCATGCTGGCTGAGGAATTCTGGGAGCTGAAGTCCACACATCTTAAAGTTGCTAAGATTGAGAAACACTGCTCTAGACCAAGAGATCACAACTTACAGGCTACAGGCAGGCCCCACAGTTCTAGACCTCCCTCCTATCTCAACACCAAACTTTGATTGGCAAATGCAAAACTAAGGTGGTGCAACTGACCATTTTTTTATCACAAGACATACCGGAAAAAAATATGTCAAGCTTTTTCAGAGTGTAATATGCTTCTTTCCTTACCTCCACAAAAAGTGGCTGAAAGTTTGAACTCCATCTCCTCCAGTAGTATCACTGCATGACCACCTGGCCCCTGTAACCCTCAGAAGCTATTTTAAAAAAGTAGTAATACACACACTCACATACACACAAACCAGGGAAAAATGCTATCCCTTCTCTAAAATCTCAGAGAATCTATTAGCAATATACAGATCTGTTTGTGTTTGATTGAGTTCACACACCATGCTAAATTTCAAGCAATAATGTTTTTTCATACATTGTTTTTATTAATATTCCTAATAATTGCACCACTGATAGCATTTTTATCCTATTCCTCCCTGCAAAGAGTCCAAAAACCAGTTTGGTCTAGTGGTTAAGGCAACGGGCTAGAAACCAGGAGACTGAGAGTTCTAGTCCCGCCTTAGGCATGAAGGCCGGCTGGGTGACCTTGAGCCAGTCACTCTCTCTCAGCCCAACTCACCTCACAGGGTTGTTGTGGGGAAAATAGGAGGAGGAAGGAGTATTAGGGATGTTAACCGCCTTGAGTTATTTATAAAAATAATAAAGGCGGGATAGAAAGTAAAGTAAAGTAAAGTAAAGTAAAGTAAAGTAAAGTAAAGTAAAGTAAAGTAAAGTAAAGTAAAGTAAAGTAAAGTAAAGTAAAGTAAAGTAGGATTACAAATCCATCACTGTAGAACATAGTGTAATAATTTAAGGCATATTAATATTTAATAATAACACTGTAAACCAAACTGTGAGTAACTTCAGGATTCTAATCAGAACTTTACAGAAGGAAACCTTTTGCTGATTTGTCAGTAAAATTCTGATTACCTGTTGGTCAGTGGGGGAGGAAAAATTTCCCCTTAATTCATAGGGGCTAACTGGACTTGGGTGTTTGTTTACAACGCTTCCTTTAAAAATGGAAAGCTTTCATCTAAAAAAACAAAGGTGCCCTCCAATTCCTTTGTGCTATGTCCACAGCTCTCATCAGTCTCTGCCCATCAGTATTAATCACACACAGCAAACTATGTAATCCAACCAGTTAATAATGGAAGGAAAGAACACACTATTTTTGTCCTCTCAGGGAGAATGCTCCTTAAAAAGACAAACAAGCCAAAAAGCCACGTGTTGATTCCAAATAGATGTTCATATATGTGATCAAAGTGATGCTATTCATTTTAGAACTGACTAGTAGCCAGACTAAACTTTCAATGCTCCTCCAGAATGCTACTGTCAGGAGCTATAGAATTTGTTGAATAGCTTTACTTCTCACTCAGACTTATCTACTACAATGTAGCATTATGGATGCTATTTAAACCAAACAATGCCAGCTTTAGATGACTCATTATGCTTAGGATCAGGATGACATTTTCTGAGAATTTCCATACGATATTCAAGTTTTAATAGAGCACGAGGACTTAAAATCTGAGCCATGCCCCATTCTTTTCATCCAAATATAGGTAAAATGGAATATCCATTAATGATCTCCCCCCCCAAAGGCATTACCAAGAATTGAGCTCAATGTGATGGAGACTCTTTTTTTAAACATCAGTGTTTCTCAACCTCAATAACTTTAAGTTGTATGGACTTCAACTCCCAGAATTCCCCAGCCTTTGAACTTTGGTGTTGGAGAAGACTCCTGAGAATGGACAGCCAAGAAAACAAACCAATGGATCATTGGACAAATCAACCCAGAGGTCTCACTGGAGGCACAAATGACCGGGCTCAAACTATCCTACTTCAGACACATTATGTGAAGATCCAGCTCTCTGGGAAAGGCTCTAATGCTGGGAAAGGTGGAAGGAAAGAGATGAAGTGGATGACAGTAGCACGTTGGATGGAGTCAGTTACAGTAGCAATGGGTGCACCATTGGAAGACCTGAGAGACCTGGTTAGGGAAAGATCATTATGGAGAAAGTCTAGCTGTGTGGTTGCTACGAGTCAAGACTGACTTGGTGGCACATAACCAATCAGTCAATTGCACCCAGCATACTCCCAGTCAATCCCTACATGCTGTTACAGCAAGCACACATGCCACTCCTTTAGCTAGCAACAATATAGCCTGAAGTTTATTTATTAAAGATCAGCAAATATCAAAACAGTTAACTGGCAAAATGGGATAAAAGGCAAGCAAAAGCAGGGAGAAAGAGAGGTATGAACAATAGGCAAGCATTGACATTGTCTATCTGTCTATTCATCTATCATCTAAAAATTCAGGACTTTCTAGAGCCATTGGAAACAGCACTGTGGATATTTAGCATGGATACCCCAAAGGGAGTGGCTTTTAGCTATTCCAGCATTAATACTTTTATGTACATAATGGCAGCAGAACAGAGGTGGAAAGTAGGACACCAGATGATCCTCCCTCTATGCCGCATCATTAAAGAGACAATTAGGTGCATGGGGATGATGTGTACTGTATTGTGCATCATAATGGGTTGTATCCAACACTACCAACTCACACCGGACCAGTGTGGTAGATTATGGTCCATAATCTTCAACAAAGAGGCCCTCGTCTTGCAGTGGGTTGATTTGGGCTAATAATAGCAATACTAACAGTAATAGTAATTTTAATAGTAATAAAGTAAATAATAATTATGCAGCGAGATCACCATGTAACTCTTTTTACAGGTCAGCAGGACATGAAAATACAGACATACTTTGAGATGAATCATCTTATTAGAGAAGGTTTGAAGTTACAAGTTAACACGCAGCAACATACATCATTGGGAGAACAGTGGTCTAAAAATAAAATACAACATTGATAATGTTCCCTCTCACATTTGGGGTATTTGTTTAAGGTAATTGATATTCCTGGTGTTTATTTGTATTTTGATTTTAGTACTGTAATATTCGGTTATTTTTTTTTAACCTGATTTACAGATTTCAGTAAGGATACCGTATAAATAAGCAAATAAACAAATAATAGGAATAATAAGTCATTTCCCCAGGAAACAGGGGAATATATATTGCCAGATATTGTGGGGAGAACATGGCCACCTCATGCTGCTTCCATTCTGTTTCCCAGTTGTGACATGGTTGTGCAGTGTATCTTCCATCAAATTATGGGTCATTTAGAAATAAAATCTCTCGCCATCAGAAGCCACTAGTGCAAGATTCACATTCCTTTGGAATTATGGTGTTCACATTAGCAAGTCTATAAAGGCATTTATATTCTGGAAACGTGCACTCTGCAAAAAGAAAATTTAAAAAAAGCATCATGGAAATTAGATTTCAGAAGAAATAGCATATCCTAAGATAACAAAAACAGAAACAACCCCAATGCCTTTTATACTGCAAGTAATTATTTTTAAATCTAGTAGAAAAGGAGCAAAATAATTTTCTTTTGTTAATTTATTTTCTATCTATTACAGAACTTTCATTTTCTAAAAAGACATTTTTTTACACAATTCTTGGCCTTTCTGGAACTGTCTTGTGAAAAAGGGTTATAGTGATGATAACCACATCTTCAATATGGCTCCTTTGCAGTTTAATGACTGTACTATAGGAAATGCTGCATTTCTAAATACATTTGCATTTACATGGGTGAACATGGTGGGACTTGTCCAGGAGGAAATATATATAAGATTATGCTGTTAACTTGTGATTCATATAAGTAAAGGTAAAGGTTCCCCCCACACATTTGTGCAGTCGTGTCCGACTCTAGGGGCCGGTGCTCATCTCCGTTTGTTAGCCGAAGAACCAGCGTTGTCCGAAGACGCTTCCAAGGTCATGTGGCCGGCATGACACGTGTGGAACGCTGTTACCTACCCACCAAAGTGGTATCTATTAATCTACTTGCATTTGCATGATTTTGAATTGCTAGGTTGGCAAGAGCTGGGGCGAGTGCGGGAGCTCACTCTGTCACGCGGGGCTAGGGATTCGAACCTCCAAACTTGCAATCTTCCGTCTTACCCGCTGAGCCACCACACCCCTATACACACACCAATACATCACCTACCTGTATGTAGGTCAGACCAGGAAATCAACTCTGCAAGAAAGCTAAAACTACTTTTATTGTAGGGTGTAGGGTTTTGGGTTTTTTTTACTTTTATTGAGATTGGATATAATATCAGATCCCACAGTGTGATTATGATTTATGGTAAGTTAGTTTAGAATTACACCCACTCAGATGACACATTTAACTATTGCCAAGTTACAGAGAGAAAGCCAAGCATCTCTGGTAGTTTCTGCATGGGAGGTTCACCTTTAAACCATGCCATGCTTACATGTAATTTGCAAACAAGCCCAGAATAATGGAGTGTATGGATGACTCCAATGGAGTCAGCTTTCTGAATTTGCAGAGGTGTATGGATTTATCCCCAGAGCACAAACCTCTGCAGAAGCACACAACCCAACCACCCAGGCTGCATGTCACCCTTGAAAACCTGGGGTTAAGACCCTAAGCCCCTCCAAAAGTTACCATTGGCACAGCAAAGTCTACCATCTCCAGAAAAAAAATTATTAAATACATTGGATATAATTATATTGTGAATCACGTTAAAATCAAATTTAGTTATGGTCTTGCCCATTTTTATTCTCTTCCTATTTGTGTTGAAAAGCTGCAGCAGTTCAGAAATAGCAGGACCATCCTTCAAAGGGGAAGCACCACTCCTGGGCTTCTACAAGCAGAAGGTCTGATTGCGCAATAGGCTGCCTCATTGCACTGGGGAAGGGTGTTCAGATATCATCGTTTTCCCAATTGCACCCTCTTATGTTTCCCGACTTCTTCTTCCATCTTTGTAACTTTCCACAAAGTAAGAAAGTAAGTAATCCACATTTGGAAAGGAGGAAAAGAAGAAATAGTAGCATGATGCCCAGGTTGTCCATCTGAAAGCAACTGGATCATTTTTCTTCCCTGGCTCTGCCAACTTTGTTGGAGTGGTGCCCCCAGCATATGACTCAAAAGCCAATGGGCCCTGGCCCCCCAAATGCTAGACACACTGATCTATACCAGTCATCCCTAGCTAGACCCACTTTGGTTTAGACTGGAACTTAGACATGTAAGAAAAGTGAAAAGCAAAAAAAGTACCCCTTTAGGCTCAGTTTGATTGAGCAGAATGAAAAAGCTTTTCCACTCTGTGCTCCACATACTGACTTTATGAGCTCTGGACACATAAAAGCAACACTTTTCAAGATCAAGGACCAGGAAGGTTCAGTTGAACAGCAGAATTGTCTTGTTTTTAATGTTGGATGCCATTATATTCACAATTGTTCATAGTTATTGTTACTATACTAGCAATTACTATTATTATAATAATTTAATAACAGGGGGAGAGAATCTCCCCCAAAGGACTGGGCAATTTTAACAGGGACACGTGTGGAAAATCTTTTTTCATAATAAAATCTGTGCATTCTAATGAAATGCACTTGATTTTTCCAATTCATGCCCCATAAAACAAATTTGGAACAAACAAACAACACCAACCAGATATAAAAACTGCCTTCTAGACTGAGCTGACCCTTTAGCTGTAGCCAGGCAAATGAGAGAAAAAATAGCAGAGCAAGCATCAGAAGGAAGGAAGGAAAAAGGGAGAGAAAAACAAAAGGATATACTATACTATAGCAGGAAGAGAGAAGAGTAGAAATGTAAAGCAAACAATTTTTTACATATTCTAAATTTGCTGCCATGCATGGGAAAAGGGTGAAAGAGTCCACAT
The DNA here is from genome assembly GCA_023362775.1 of Charina bottae. NCBI lineage: Eukaryota > Metazoa > Chordata > Lepidosauria > Squamata > Charinaidae > Charina > Charina bottae. The sequence continues at coordinate 31,293,550 of JALMGJ010000001.1, forward strand.
TGGGAAACTAAATGCAAACAGGAAATTCAGGTTTCCCAGGCACAATGTCATCACAAATGAGCACAAGGATTCCAGGGGATCTTAATTTCTCAGGCCACCATAAGAATTTCCCTGGAGAAAAACATGGGAGAGAAGTCACAAGACAAGCATCCAACTGGGGGGGTTGTCTGGATCACACATTGACTAAACCACTCTCTAGTTCAGTGTTTCTCAACCTCCGTAACTTTAAGCCCTGCAAACTTCAACTCCCAGAATTCCCCCAGCCATGCCCTCCGCACGGCTTAAAGCTATGGAGGTTGAGAAACACTGGTCTAGTTAACTGAGGTTTACTAAATAAACCACAATTCTATGTGCTTGCACAAGATGCCAAAGCATAAACCTAGGATGGGTAACTAACACATGTAGTCCCCAAGCCCACAGTTGCCCAAAGACAAGACCTCATACCTACAAAACCAGGGGAAAGCATCAGTCTGTGAAGGATATTCACTTTGCATCATTGCCCAGCCCTGGGGCTCTTGACCTTCCAAAGATGTTAAGGACAGCCCCGGTGCAGAAGAGATTGCCTACTTCAGCCAGAAACCATAGTTTGCAAATCACAGTGGCTAGATTCACAGAGTACACTAAGCCTAAACCAACCAAACAACATAATGATTTAGCCCAATAGGTGAATCCAGCTGTTACAGCCAGTGTAAAAATCAGCAGAACCATCCTACAAAGAGAAGAGAGATCTCTTGGGCTTCTCCAAGCAGAGGGTATGATTGTGCAATAGTCTGCCTCACTTTACTGAACATGGGCATTCAGACATCATCAACTAGCCACTCATGATGCCCCGCTGCTTCTTCCATGTTTGCAACTTTCCATAAAGTGAGAAGGTGAAGAAACACAGTCAGGAAAGATGGAACAAAAGGAATAGAATAGCAGCACAGTGGCTTCTGAGCCCCTCTAGGAGTTGTCCATCTGGAAGCAACTTTGGTCCAGTTGAAAAGAGAAAAAAGCTGCCTACTGAAAGAAATCTTCCAGGAGAACCAAAACAAGCCTACACTACAGTGCTTTCCAAACTGCCGCCGTTGGCGACACACCAACGGCGATGGTGGCGGCGCAGGGGGGGGCGCACGGCGGCAGCCTCGCTAAAATGCGGAAGCGTTGATGGCGCGCCGCCGCCGCCGTGCCCACCACCGCGCGCGCCCCCGTGCCGCCGCTTCGTGACACACAGTTTGGAAAGCTATGCTACACTATCTGGGCTGCAAACATCTGGATGAGCACTAGATGGCAACAAAGTGTTAGATTGCCTTATCTCTTTGCTGTCTTAGTGATTGTCTGGATGTTTGCAGCCCAAATATGGTGGGCCTAAACCAAAACAATGGAGATACTAAAACCACTCTTTGAAAAAGAAGGAGCTAACATTTCCTGGATTGTTTAGGTGCTATGTAGAAAATCACCGAAAACTCCAAATGTGGTCAATTAATGAGTGGTTTAATTAATGAGTGGTCTGAGTGACTGAGGATGTAGGAGAGATGGGCTTTGAATGTCAATCCCTAAGACAGCCAGAGTTTAAGAAATCCTCTTTCTTATATCTTTAAAATATGGCAGCCACTCTTGGTAGTTCACATCTTTGTCCAGGTGTCAAATCCTGCAAGGTGGTCGAACTCAGGAAACAAGAATCACTTGAATTTCTGGAAAGATGTTTATTGCTGTCCACACCTGCACAGGTGGGCTGCTCCGTCTAGCCTGCAATTTATCACCATGCTATATTGAAATAACTTTTCCAAGGTCTCTGGTGTGCCTTGTCACACACTAATTCATCCCTCAGTTCCTTGGAAAGGTCCTCCTGAAACTGTTTGATCAGAATAAATAAATTCAGTGCACCTCCCTGGCTGTAGAAGACACAGGAAATGGCCTTGAAGGACAGGAAGAAGAGCCGCTACCAAGGCAATGGTCAGATAAGCAGGGTTTGAGCCCATTCCAAGAAACTAGTTTGAGTAAACGTCTCAGACAGGCCCCCTCCCTAGTTCACATGAAGATAAAAGGAGGGAGGGGGAAGCACATTTAGACTTGCAAGATTCTGTTACTATAGCTGTTACAATAAAAGTAGTCCTGATCTATATGGCATTAGTTCCTTGGTCTGGTCTATCTTATAGGACTGACATTGGCATCCAGCTGAAAATCTGTTATATATCTGGATTCAGAAAATAGATTAAAGAAACAACAGGAACCGCACAAAGAAGGAAGGAATTTACCATGGTTAATGTATTTGCAAATAACCAGAATAATAAAAAGTGATTTCAAAAAATAAGGAGAAAGATGACAGAATTTGAAATGCTTATATAAAACCAAGATAATTTGGATCTAGGACGTATTTATAAACTGTTGCCAAAATTTGACACAGAGACACAACAAATTAAAACTGCATGATAAAATGGATGCAAAATTTAAGAGAATTACAGTGGACCAATGGGAAGAGCTACTGTGTGGAAAAAATCAGCAATGTTTATTCCAAGCTACAATCTAAGGGAAAACTGGTATAAAATGTTCTACAGGCAATATATAACTCCATCTACAATTACCAAGATAGATAAAGCATATAACAACAAATCTTGGAAATGCCATAACATGTTAGAGTTTTTCTATGTAGAAATCTTACGAATGGATTCCTTCACTGCTAGCATGTAAAAAAACCTGTTTTTACGTTCTCTGCTCTGCGTTGCATTCCCATAACAAAAAGCACGTAAACACCAGGTGTGACCTTGCTCATAGTCAAAACAATCAGGCCAAATTGCTTATCCCATGGGAACAGTGTCCCGAAGGGAAGACAATGTGCAACACTGCCATCTCATGGCGATTTATAGTAAGTACAACTCTGTAAATGCATTGCAGTTTGAAAATGTCACATATGGCCAATCAGAATGCTGCACCAAGTGTATAATTCAGCTATGAACTATGGGTCTACATCCATCTTTCTTCTTGACTTCTATCTGTCCTGTTACCATGTACTCTGTTCCTGAATTGTAACTATGCCTGGCCTTTGTATGGGCCATGATTTTTCATCACATCTGCTGATGGAACTCTGCGTATGCTTTGTTTTTTCCTTTTGCAATAATGTACTGTAACTCCATTATTGCCTTATGCTACAATAAAATATTGTTAGCCTTATACGTTTGGATTACTCTGCGCCTGAAACCCCAAAGGCCAGCAACAACCCACAGGTTATGGGCCCAGTACGCTTCCGCTGCGCTGGATCTGGCTATAACAAGGGGGTTTGTTTTTGAGGCTGCATTTTGGAGTAAACGTGTTTTTCTTTGAGTGGTCAGCATGGCTGCTACAGGGCTAACTAGTCTGCCTTTTGAGCGCTTGAATGGCACAAACTATCGGACCTGGTGTGTGAAGATCAAGTCTTTCTTCCTAAAAGAAGTTTTGTGGAAGTATGTGAAAGACGCACCTCCACCTGGTCCCGTTACTGACGAAGTGCAGTTGTGTTTGGATCGTGCTTATGGCAATTTGATTCTGGGACTAGAATCATCTCAGTTACTGCATATCAGCAATCTAGACACTGCACATGCATGGTGGGAGGCTCTCAAAGCCCTTTATTCCAAGCAAACTTCAGCTGCCATTGTTGGTCTATCACGTCAGCTTTACAATCTGAAGCTGCAGCCCGGTGGAAACGTGATGACCCACCTCCATAAACTCAAGACTTTGTTTCTTTAACTTGAGGAGCGGGATGTTGTGGTCCCAGATACCCAGAGGGCTTGTATTATATTGTCAAGCCTGGACAATAGCTTTGACATGCTCATCGAGGCAACTCAGACGTTGAGGCCCCAAGACCTTACTGTGGATTATCTTACAAATCGGCTGCAAGAAATCCAGCAAGCTCGTGACCTGGAGAGGATGCAGGGTAAGCCATCTGTTGCTGTTCCTGAGGCTTCTAGACAGCGTTTTCCTGCTGGAACAGAAGCTGCGTGTGCTGTAAGGAGATGCTATCGGTGCAACTCGACTCAACACTTCTTGAAAGACTGTCCCCAGCCACCTCGCCCGGGGGGTAGTGCCAGTGGAAAGAGGTTCGTGCGAAAGAAGGGGAAACAACCGGCTAGACAACGTACCCAAGTGTCTGCTCTGCTCACGGCTGTGAGTAAACGATCTCCAGAGACTTGGCTCTTGGACTCGGCTTGTAGCCAAATCATTGTAAACAATGAACAGTTGTTGTTAACAAAATGCAAACCTAAAATCCAACAGGTTGCTCTAGCTGATGGATCCATGGCTGATGTGTCCTTTCAGGGTGAAGTATACATTCCTTGTTTGGGGATAAGTGTGCAAAATGTGTTGTGTGTTCCTACACTTGATTTTTCCCTCCTCAGCGTTCCAGCCCTGGTGAAGTCTGGATATACTGTTGTGTTCAAGGGTACTGGATGTTCTATTGAAAAAGATGGAATTGAATGTGCTAGGGGGAGATTAGTGAATCAGTTGTATGAAATGCTTCCTAAACAGGGGATTGTGCCAGGAAATTGTGTTTCCAATGTTCCCCCACATAATAAATGCATCCACTACTATCACAGAGTTCTGGGACATCCCAGGTGGGGAAATTTGTCCCAAATGGCCAAGATGTATCCTGAGTTAGGATCCAAAAAGTGTGATGACTTTCTTGATTGTACTGTGTGCAAACAATCTAAGATTAAGGCTGCGCCTGTTGCTAGGAAAAGTGACAGGGTGTCAACTAGGCCTTTTCAGTTGGTTCATGGAGATTTAGCCGGCCCCAATGCTCCTAGTGAAGGAGGGGCACGTTTCATGTTTCTTCTGGTGGATGACCATACTCGCTTTACGTTTTGTTATTTGCTCAAATCTAAAGCGGAGGCCTTTGCTCGCTTTAAGGAGTTTGTTGCAATGGTGGAGAGAAACTATGGTTATCAGGTAGGTCAGTTTCAATCTGATCGTGGTGGAGAGTTCCTAAGCCATGACTTCCAGAATTGGCTTTGTAGGAAAGGAATCTCCCATAGACTTGCCAATGTTGGTGTTCCTGCTGAGAATGGAATAGCAGAAAGGAAGATTGGTGTTGTTAATACCATTAGAAATAGCCTGATGTTAGATGCCCAGGTGCCAGCCTGTTTTTGGGGTGAGGCTACCATGACTGCAGTGTATCTAACCAATAGGGTGTGGAATTCAGCTGTAAATGAAGTTCCTTATTTCCTTTTGTTTGGCAAGCGCCCTTCGCTGAAGCATCTGCATGTTTTTGGAACATTTGCATATGTTCACATCCCCAAGTCTCAGCGAAGGAAGAACCAGCCAAAAGCACAACGCTTAAGGTTTGTTGGTTATTCCTCTAGATCTAAGGGTTACCGTTTTTCTGCAGGCTATGGTCGTGTGGTAGTCTCCAGAAGTGCTAATTTTGAGCACCCTACTGGTTGGGATAGGTTGAATGCTAGTTCAGAGGTACTGTTGCAATCTAGTGTACAGCCAACTGTCCATGCTCCTGTGGCTGGACAACAACCAGTTCAGCTGCCTTCTGTTTCCCAGTCTCCTAGTGTGGTGAGAGGGTCCCCTCAGGTGAAGGAAGAGGAAATTTCACCTGAGCAGGTTCAGGACCTGAAGGGGGAATCAGGTAGTGAAAAGGCAGAGGACAGTGATGAGGAAGAGGCAGTGGTCATTCCTCGTAGGTCTGCACGTTCCACAAAGGGTGTGAAGCCTGACAGGTTTGTGATTCAGCAGGTGAGAGTGTGTCAGATTACCTGTGAACCTCAGTCATTCCAGGAGATGTTGCTCCTGCCTGTGGAAGAGCAGGAGAAATGGAACACAGCGATGGATAAGGAGTTTGAGGCATTAGTGAGTCAAAAGGTGTTTGAAGTCACTGACTTGCCCCCATCCCAGAAAGCTGTCGGTTCCAGATGGGTATTCAGGAAGAAGCTTCTTCCTGATAACACAGTGCAGTACAAAGCCAGGCTTGTTGCTCAAGGGTTTTCACAAGAGAGGTTTTTGAACTATGATCTCACGTATGCACCCACAGCTCGACCCGAGTCTTTACGTATGGTACTTTCTCTGGCTGCACAGCGTGAACTTGTTGTCCATCATTTTGATGTTGACACAGCATATCTGAATGCAGAGCTTCCTGAGACAGTGTACATGAAGCAGGCTCCTGGCTATGCTTGTGACAATTCCCAGAAAGTGTACAGACTACACAAGGCGCTTTATGGATTAAAGCAGGCCGGTCGTTGTTGGCATCAGTGCTTAAATTCAGCTTTGACGGAGCTAGGGTTTAAAAAGTCAGTCGCTGATCCTTGTGTGTACATAAGAGGTTCTGGAAGTAGCTATACAGTGCTGCTGACATATGTGGACGATTTTTGCCTAGCAACTGGTTCTTTGCACCTTGTACAAGAGTTTGCCACACAGCTAAGACAGTATTTTCAGTTGAAAGACCTAGGTGAACTGAAATACTATTTGGGTATTGAAGTTACTAGATCTCAGAGTGGTGAGTTTTATCTGAGTCAGAAGAGAAAAATTGTTCAATTGTTAAGTCAGCTTGAGATGTCAGATGCAAAACCTACCAGAACGCCTATTACTCTTGATTTCCTAAAGGGTGACACGTGTGAGGAACCTTGTCCTCACCCTGAGTTATATCACTCTGCTGTAGGAAGCTTGCTACACTTAACACAGTGGACACGTCCTGACTTAGCTTACTCAGTTGGTGTGCTAAGCCGTAAAGTTGCCAAACCGTCTATGCAAGATTGGCAAGGGCTAAAAAGAATTTTGCGCTATCTCAAAGGCACAGCAGATTTTTATCTTAAAGTATCCACCACTAAGTCTGAAATGCCTGTGATTTATGTTGACAGTTCCTTTGCAGAAGAAGGGGATAGAAAATCCGTGAGTGGGTTTGTCTGCCTGTTTGCAACACAGCCGTTGCTTGGCGAGCAAGAAAACAAAATGCGGTTGCAATTTCAACTTGTGAGGCAGAATATAGCGCCCTCAGTGAGGCAGTAAATGAGCTACATTGGTGTAAACAACTATTTCAAGAACTTACCGTAAACATCAAATAACCGCTTACAATCTATGAAGACTCACAATCATGCATTTCACTTGCTTTATCTGAGAATGTGAAAGGCCGAACAAAATATGTTGATGTGAAGTTTAAAAATGTGAGACATGCAATTCAGGAAGGATTTATCCAATTGGAATATTGTCCTTCTGAACTGAATGTAGCAGATATATTCACGAAAGCTCTACCGTTTGAAAAACATGCAACCATGGTTACCAAGTTGGGACTGGAGCAAATGTGTGTGGAATAAAATCATTTGAGTCTCTATGTTCTTGCAAAATGATAGTTTTCACTCCCCAAAAACCGTTCCGGAAACCATTCGGAAGGGGTGTTAGAGTTTTTCTATGTAGAAATCTTATGAATGGATTCCTTCACTGCTAGCATGTAAAAAAAACTGTTTTTACGTTCTCTGCTCTGCGTTGCATTCCCATAACAAAAAGCACGTAAACACCAGGTGTGACCTTGCTCATAGTCAAAACAATCAGGCCAAATTGCTTATCCCATGGGAACAGTGTCCCGAAGGGAAGACAATGTGCAACACTGCCATCTCATGGTGATTTATAGTAAGTACAACTCTGTAAATGCATTGCAGTTTGAAAATGTCACATATGGCCAATCAGAATACTGCACCAAGTGTATAATTCAGCTATGAACTATGGGTCTACATCCATCTTTCTTCTTGACTTCTATCTGTCCTGTTACCATGTACTCTGTTCCTGAATTGTAACTATGCCTGGCCTTTGTATGGGCCATGATTTTTCATCACATCTGCTGATGGAACTCTGCGTATGCTTTGTTTTTTCCTTTTGCAATAATGTACTGTAACTCCATTATTGCCTTATGCTACAATAAAATATTGTTAGCCTTATACGTTTGGATTACTCTGCGCCTGAAACCCCAAAGGCCAGCAACAACCCACATAACAATGAAGGAACACTTCACCACATATGGAGATCATGCAAAAAAACCCTCAAAATATTAAAAAAATAATAAATACAATTTGAGTTGGAATCACATATTTGTTGTTCAGTCGTTTAGTTGTGTCTGACTCTTCGTGACCTCATGGACCATAGCACGCCAGGCCTTCCTGTCCTCCACTGTCACCCGGAATGTACTCAAATTCATGTTCATTACATCGGGGATGCTATCTAACCATCTCATCCTCTGCCGTCCCCTTCTCCTTTTGACTTCGGTCTTTCCCAGCATCAGGGTCTTTTCCATTGAGTCCTCTCTTCGCATTAGGTGGCCAAAGTATTTGAGCTTCAGCTTCAGCATCTGTCCTTCCAATGAGCAGTCAGGGTTGATTTCCTTTAGGATTGACTGATTTGACCTCCTTGCAGTCCAAGGGACTCTTAAGAGTCTTCTCCAGCACCACAGTTCGAAAGCATCAATTCTTCGGCGCTCAGCCTTCCTTATGGTCCAACTCTCACAGCCATACATTACTACTGGAAAAACCATAGCTTTAACTATACGGACCTTTGTCGGCAAGGTGATGTCTCTGCTTTTTAATATGCTGTCTAGGTTTGCCATAGCTTTCCTCCCAAGGAGCAAGCGTCTTTTAATTTCATGGCTGCAGTCACCGTCTGCGGTGATCTTGGAGCCCAAGAAAATAAAATCTGTCACTGCTTCCATTTCTTCCCCTTCTATTTGCCAGGAAGTGATGGGACCAGATGCCATGATCTGAGTTTTTTTAATGTTGAGTTTCAAGCCAGTTTTTTCACTCTCCTCTTTCACCCTCATCAAGAGGCTCTTTAGTTCCTCTTCACTTTCTGCCATTAGGGTGGTATCGTCTGCATATCTGAGGTTGTTGATATTTCTCAATATCACATATACACATATCACATATACAGTACTTCTTTTAGGCATAATCCCAAAAACCGAAACTGAAAAATGTAACAATTTATTAAGATACAGGTTGACCGCAGCAAGAATAAACTGAGCACAACATTGGAAAAGAGATACCTTGCCTGCAATATCAGACTGGGAGATTGACATTGGAGAATATGCTGCAATGACAAAATTGACAGTATATATCCACAATAGAAGCCTAATTTTTAGCAAGAATTAGACTTCTGAAAATACCTTTACTGCTAGTAGGGCAATAGAATCTTGAAAGCCTACCAAAGTAATTCTCCTGCACAACATATAGATAGTATAATTACGGTAAAGTTAATTTAGTCTCTTTTGTAATAGTTCTGTTTCCTCCTGAACTGTCTTGTATTACCAAGGTCTGCTTGGTAATAACTGCAACACCAAATGGAACCTGGAGACAAAATTGCAACATCAGATCGCTGATGACATGATGTTCTGCCTTGAAGAACAAAACAATAGTTATGCAGAAATGCAGTCTGGATTCCATATCACTAGGATGCACAGGGCTCTGGATTTAAATACACATGCAACAACTTTTGGAAACCCCTTAGAGCAGTTGTGCCTTTTCCCAGAATTGAACAGCTGCTCTCTGCAGCTGCCGCATGATCTTGGGAAAAGATGAGTTTAGTTTAAATACCTGCTGTATTCCTAGCAGGTGATATATGCGTACTCACACCACACGCATCCTGAATCACATCTGGAATCCAAACCTTTGCACAGCCCTACTAACTACCAGGCTCTATGTCCTCAGAGCCAGTATCAGTCAAAATGACCTGGTTCACACATTGCCCTAAGCCATAACAAGGCTTATTTGGTCTATTTCAGCACGCTGTGTGAATCCAATTAAAAGGAGTGTAATGTGTGAACCAGACCTATGTCAGAATTGTGCCTTTTAAAACTCCCCAGCCTAACTACTTGGTGGAAATTCCTACTTGCAACAGAGTACCCAAGAAAAAAAATATTTGCAAGCCTTGGACTGTGTCCAGTCTAGCTGTATTCAGTTAACGTTCTTCTTTAACAACAAAGAGTTTTATGGCATTTTAAAAGACTTACAATGTTAATTCTCTGAAATTTCTCTTTATTTTCTGCTCCTGTGTGCCTCATTTCCATATCCAGTCTACCCCACATAATGCCTAGCATAATGATGAACCTAAATGCATGTGAAATAATATTCACAGCAACCAAAAGTGTTTTCAGATGCAAAGCTTAAATAGCTTCCTTTGTGCAATGCTATGTGAATCCATATGAGCACTGTTAACATTTACAGGAAAGGGGAAGAGAAACATTTATAGTGTAATAAGTGTCTTAGCCAAGATCACATTTCAAATTGATGGCAAGAAGAACAATTTTAGAGCCACCCTACCAGTATGTAAAGCAACAGAGATCAATAGGGTTGCCAATTAGCCTGGGAGAAAAAAACTGGCCCTCCTGTTCCTGGGCTTGTGTGCGAGGGAAGCTTTGTGTGAAAGTTGATTTACTAATGTTGGTGGGTCATGTTGCTACTGCTGTTCAGCTGATTATAGCGCAAGCTGATTTTCTTCAGAGAGAATCCTAGATATTGTTGGAGGTCCAGATTCCTTATCACTGATTCTTCAGCATCTCATAACCATCTGACCACAAGAGACAGAGAGTGAATGATATGCTGTAAGTCTCCTCTTTATCTAAGAGTTTGCTAATCTGAGATCATTTTCTCCTGCCTGCCTTTCCGTAAACACATGCACAGACTCTCCTTCTGGTGGACTGTAGCTAGCTAGGTGCTAGGCTTGCCTATCCCTAGAATACCTTTCCTGTAAATAAATCCCCTTTCTGTTATAGTTATAAAACCTGCTTCATTAATCCCTGTTCTGGTTAGATTCCTGCTCAGGAACACTCACACAGAAATACAGAACACTTCAGCTTCCAACAGATATGAGTGTCCTAGCCATCTGTTTGTCACCATTGGGAGAGAGAAGTATTTTATATACCTATTTATATCAAAAGTTATAACTCATCATTCTGAGACTTATGCATCACTCAGGCCAGATTTAGTCTACTATGCAGCAATGTGTACTAACTATATCTAAGGTACATTTATTCCAGCTACATACTAACTTTGAAATGCAGTTCTGGGTCTTCTGGAGAAAGAGAAGGGTGTGTGTGTGTGTGTGTGTGGAAATGGCCAGGGTGGGGATCTACAGATCAGCCCATCCACCTCTTTAAATTGGGGTGGGAATGAGGAACCTCAAAGTCTAGAAATTTAGTTTGGCACCATAACGTTTGTGGGGATTCTCATTAAACTGCAGTAACACTGTCTTAGGTTGCTTGTGGTCAGCACACACCATCTCTGGTGTGCTGAACGTGAGAGTGACAGGAAGAGATCAGGGCAGTAACAGCTTTTTGGTGCTGAGCTACTGAACAAGATCTGGAGTTATCTGCTTAGTTGCCTAGGCAGCCCCTTTCAAAAGCCCTGCATAGCTTTGACCCTGGTCTCTGAAGGCCACCAGAAACATTAAGGCAAGCTTCCAGGAGAGGCTTTTATTCAGAATTAACTCCTCCTGAGTTCCATGCAATGCACACACACACATATACACATCAGTTTGTAGCCTTAATTAGTTCATCATAGCAATTAATCACAAGAAGTTGTAATTGCAGCTTTTTAGAAAGAAGAAAAGCAGAGCAGTTAATTGGGGGGAAAACCAAGCTTGTTAAACAAACAGTTTTATGTTCCCGAAAGTGCTCTTGTTTGAACAAATGGTGGTCCATTGTGAATCATGGGTCAACAAGTGGCCCTTTCCCTGCTGGTCTTTAGATTGGAACCATAACAATGCCAAGGCTTCATCCTGGTCATGCAGTCCTGGCCTCAACTTGTCCCCAGCCCATGCCTTAAGTAGCTTTACATCCTCACTCTAAAGCAGAGCTTTCCAAACTGTGTGTCACGACACATTAGTGTGTCACGACAAAACCCGGAAGTGCTGATGGCGCGTTGCCGCCGTCCTTGCGGCGGCACACGCGACAACGGCGGTGGTGCGCACGGCAACGGCGACAGCAGCGGCGTGCCATCAGCACTTCCGGGTTTTAGTGCGAAACACGAGGCTGCCACCATACACACTGCCATGCGTGCCGCCGCTGCCGCCGTTGGTGTGTCACCAACGGCGGGACTTTGGAAAGCACTGCTCTAAAGAGTGGAATTAAACTTGTGTTTCCCAATAATCCAACACTCTCCTACACTTTTGGAGGTGAGGTCAAGTGTCCTGTTGCATGGGTGACCAGAGGTACATTTTCAGGGTACAGACACTCCCATCACTGTTGGTCACAAGCCCGTCTCCATTGCCCCCATTATTTCTACCCCAGCATCTGTCCTCCCAGCTCCTGCTCTGTTTTTAAACATTTCTTTCATATCTCTCACCTCTCCCCCAACTTGCTATTTCTGAAACCAGCTTCTCTCCACGCTTCCAACAAGAGAGAGGAGTAAGACTCTGTTATATTACCCAGGAAGAAAAAAAGAAGCCTAGTTGGGCAACTCTGTATTTGCGCAATCCCGAACTAAAATGTGGAAATGGGCTTCTGTTGATCACTTCCCTTTATGTTTCAGTTTCAGTACACTCTGCACTGAGTGTGCTCTGCATCTACCCCCAATTCAGAAAGAGACAAGTTTGCCCTGAGCCTGGTGGTCAGAGTTATCCAGATCTCTCCAGGACTTTACTAGCCACACAGGCATGGCAGTGTCTGCCTCCTCCTCTTCTAGGACTCTTTCTGCTCTAAAGTCTGTGTCCAATTATACCCATCTGAACTAGAGTATGTTTGGTACGGCTTCATTAACTTACGCGTTTTTGTTGGCACGTGGTTATGACTGGGAGCCATCAGCTTCTCCATGTCACATGATTTTCAACTTACAAGTGGGTATGTGGGGGAAGGTAGACAAACCAGCAAAGCCCGCAATTGCAGAACTGCACAATGACATCAAGGCCTACTTCATTATGCTGCCGTGCCCTAATTCATGGGTGTTTAGTACAGGCTGGTGATACACCAGAGGGGGGAGGCAGCACAGCTAGGGAAGAAAACCAATCAGCGTGGCATCAATTTAGAATCACTGGTAGACTTGTAAATCTGGACAACAGGGTTTGGCAAGGAGTAGCAACAGATGCAGGACATAGACAGCCATGTTGTGATGGTATTGTTTTGTGCCAACACAAGAAGGGGCCAATAGCATGTTAACTTAATAATGGGGAAACAGCGTCTGCCTTATGAAGTGAAATTTATCCTAGTTGTCTTTGCAGTGAACCCGCTACACACAACTCAGGTCTCTCCCAACAGATCAGGCGCCAAACTGCATGTAAGAGGAGACTTTTCATTCACGATCTTTCTGTTTAAAATAGTTTTCTTCACCAAAGAAATTTGGGGAGTAAATAGGAAGGAGGGACCCTTCCTCTCCTACTCTTAATCCCTCCCATCCATTGTTTTCTCAACTGAGGAAGGAAGGCACTTGGCGAAGATGATTTTAAGCAGATGACTTGTAGCAGGGGAAATGCTTAGGAATCTCCCCCCTTCTCTGTGCTCCATCCAAAACTGGCAGCTTCGGATCATAATTTTTAAGAGGTATATTTGCTGAACACCCTTGTCCATAACTAATGAAACCACGGTTTATGGTTCTAACTTTATTTCCTGGGTTCATCCACCACACTGAACCATAAAGTACCGCCCAGAGTCCCCAGGTGTGGAAGAGATGGGCGGTGATACAAATTTAAATAATGAATGAATGAATGAATGAATGAATGAATGAATGAATGAAGTAAGTAAGCAAGCAAGTAAGTAAGTAAGTACCTACATTGGCTTAGTTCACACGATACATTTGTGTTGTGCCCTGCTGTGGGATTAGTTCAAATGGAAAGTGAATATGCGACAACCGGAATAAAAAAGATTCTTCATTAGGCCAACTCAGCCTCCATAAATATGGTACAAGTTGTTTAGTTCTCCAAAACTCTTCATCAGACAAACTAGGGCAAAAGAGAAAAGGCGGGCAAACTGGCTAGTGTAGGAAGCATAGAGCCTACTTTTAGTAACTGTTTGAAAAAGAAACGTGGGAGAGAGATGCTGATTAGGCCCTACCAGCTGCTACAAGAGGAAGCTTGGCCCTGGTATGATGGAAAAACTGCCCAGCAATGCCATCAATTGCTTGGTGGGGGGCTCATGTGTGCTTCCCACACTGAAGTGAAGCATTGTCTAACAGTACCCTTAGAAAAATATCATAGAATAATGAGAGCAGCAGGAGCCTTCATGCAGAATTTCTGGGCACTGTGCTGTTGGCTAAGTCACCAATTTTAGGCTTCATGGGAAAGATCAACCAAGCCCAAGTGAGTGAACGAGTGAAAGGCGGGGTCTTAATGCCTCCCAGACACCTATTTGCTTACCGGGAGGGAATGGCTTGTTCCTGTTTGATTAGACTGAGAACCTTTACCTTTTTACCACATTAGGAAGACAAACACCCTGTCAGATTTTGAATGGCAAAGTACTACCCCTTTTTGTTAGCCACTAGGTCACAGCAATTTCAGAAGCAAAGCAGATTTGACATCCAAATCCTGCTAGACATGGAGCAACGTGGAGAAGTTTTCAGATTTACATTAGAGCAAAATGTGTATACCACTTTCCCTGACCTTCAGACCTCCTGAGCTTTAAGCCAGCATGGCCAAGGGACATCAAGTACCTCTCCAGATACGTATACTCTTCACATCCTGCTTAATGCTGAATATGAACCCCACCCAGCCCCTTTAGGCAGGCAGGCAGGCAGGCAGGCAGGCAGGCAGGCAGGCAGGCAGGCAGGCAGGCAGACACAGACACAGACACACACACACACACACACACACACACACTGGCCCTTTGATTTGATTTGATTTATATAGCTCAATACTGCTGGCTGTTTTAAGATTTACAAGGTCATCAGCTGGTCCTGCTTCATTTTAGTTCTGCTTTCTTTGCCATCTGTCAGTTTTCCTAGCTGGTCAGGTTGTAATCTTAATTCTTATGCCTCTCTACTGAGCAGTAAATTCCACTGAACCCAAGTGCATTTACTACTGAGAAAATCTGGATTACCCATCAATATGCAGGAGTTTGTACGCCAGCCTTTCCCAACCGGTGCCATCCAACTTGTGCTGGACCACAAGCCCCATAGCAATCTGGCTGAGAATTATAGGGTTTTTCCATGCTACTGTTCTGATGTTTATAAGAGAGAGCAAGGGGTGTCTAAAATGAAAAGATAATACGAATATATAAATGGAGGAACTGGATGGAAGGATGCTTGTGTGAATGGTATGTGGATTAAGCTCAATTTGAGCTTTGACCAAGCCCTGCCTTGACAAATGGTTACAGAAGATTATTAATAAAGACAAACAGCTTCCAGTCGCTGTTGGGAGTATCTCCGGATGTTTTAGACTACAAATTCCATTATTCCTTGCTGATCAGGACATATGAGAAGGTAGGCCCAAACATCTGGAGACCTTTCTTTTGGAGACTAATGATTCCTCTATCCCAAGAACCTTCAACTGGAATTACAGGTAGTTCTCGGTTAACAATGGTAACTGGGACTGGGATTTCCATCGCTAAGTGATGCGGTTGTAAAGCGTGACGTCATGTGACCACATCACTTAGTGACAGCAATCCTGGCAGTCCTTGCTGCCATCATTACGTGAGAATCGTGGGTCATTAAGCGAGGACCTCCTTGCGACTTCCTGCCAGTCAGTGGGGAAGCCAGCAGGAAGTTGCGAGTCCCAGGCCCTTTGCAGGCAGGCTGAGGAGTGGGTAAGTGGCTGCTGCAGCCCAGCACAAGTTCAGCTGGACCAGGGTTGGCTGCTGCTGAGGGCGGGAGGATGCGTAAGCTCAGGAAGGTCACGCACGACTTCAAGGAGGCCGTGCAGAGCCTCGTGAAAAAGGCCTCGCACGGCCAGCAACTGCCTTGCACAGGGCCAGGCTGGGCATGCCGCGTCAGCAGCGGGAGGAAGAAGACGGCAAAGGTCACCTGGGGGCAGCAGAGCGCAGGGCAGCCCAAAGGGCAGAGATGGGGAGGAGATAGGTGGGTGGGGGGAAGTTGAAGCACACCCTGCAGTCATAAATGTGGGCGGGCTGCCAAGCACCCAAATTTTGATCACATGACCGCAGGGTCGCTGCAACAGCCATAACTTCAAGGACCAGGCGGAAGTCCCCTTCGTTCAGTGCCGTGGTAACTTTGAACGGCCACTGAACAGACGGGCATTAAGCGAGGACAACCTGTATGCCATTGAAGTGACAGTGAAGGGAACCCAAGGGATAACAGAACCGGTGACTAACAGTAGTGATTGATCAAGCAGTGAATGAAATTGTGTAAATAAAAGAGATGGCTAACAGAAATGCTTTTGTGTATCTCTTCTTCATACTGTAATTCCTGAATTCTGTTTGATTCATGTCCTGGATGTAATCTAGCTAACGTTCTTTTCTGATCAAAACAATTTCCATTTTGAATCCAGTTTCCCTATGCCTTTGCTTCCTTCTACCCCACTCTTGCAAAGATTCCATGGGACTAATTTTACATAAACCCATCCATGATTCAGATCTGTTAGCCCTGCCCAGAGCCTGGGGCATTATAGTACAACCACGGCCATGTCACTCTGGGGAATTAACTATAACCTTGGAGCAGGGAAGGCATTGTTTCTATGCAGAAAAAGGGCTTTCATATTCTCCAGTCTTTGTCTTACTCATATTTTTAGCTCTTTGCTGCTTTTCTGGTCTGGCTCTGTACAAACAGCCTGCAGGCATTTACTTTTACTCAATCCAGCTGACATCACTCCTATTTTGAAGTTTCTCTCTTCTTTATACCTCTAGTCCTGGCTGCCTTATCTTCTAATTACACCTTAACCTACTGTATGTATGCCGTGGCCTTGTAATTAACTTCCAGTTGCACCCTTGCAGCTAGAAAATTAACCCACTACTCTCAGAGCTCAGGTCATCCAGAAGGAAAAAGTGTCAGCCTTAACGAGGAAGATGCTTTCTGCTGCTTTCCCTTCGAGCCGACTCTCAGCCAGGCACATCTCCATGGCAGGGTCTTGCTATGCGGTTTCCTTCAAAGCCAAAGCTTTTCTGACCCCTGTGTGAGATGGAGACTGAACCCGCCTTGTCAGTGCTGGAGTGACCGTTTCTACAGAGTAGACCAGGGGGTGGCCATTGTGGATTTTAACAAAGATTAGAATTCCCATATTGAATACTATTGATTGCTTTCTAGCTAGCTCTGTCTGCCTATGGAAGAAGTGGACTTCATAACGCAGCACAAGTAGGCAGCAGGGATTTCCTACATATGGGTATAAGCCATGAGTTTTATGAGAGGCAAGGAGTCCTCTGGAAGCAAAGGTAGGGCAATTGGGTTGGAGCTCCTTAGAGCTAGGCTCCTGGCTTGTTTGATGATAGCTGTCCAAATGCAGTTAAGGTTGGAACAAGATTTAGCTCTAGCAGCAGCACGAGTCTTCAAAGGCTAGCCAAAAAAGAAGAGGGGGAAGAAACTGCCATCAAGGCAGGAGCAAAAATGATCACTTTGAGTCACCTAAGACCTTTAACAACCCTTAACAAGCCATGGAGATCACAGTCAAAAGCTGAATCATTCAGGAGTGACATGCAGACTTGTTGAGTACTTGCAAAATCCTTCTCCCAGCAAACAGTACTGGAAGATTACAAGCCTGTCTCTCTCAAAGGAGCCAGCAAAGACCCCCTTAGCTGCTAGTATAACTGAGCCACACATCTACCCATCCGTGGGGGATTTCCTGATGCATTTTATCAGTATTACTGTTATTGCCATTCACCATTATTTTATCCAAACCTTAATGAGCTGCTTTCCATAATTTTATTTTGTATTTTATATTTTGAACGGAGTTGTACACTGCTTAGAAAACTCAGATTACTGGGTAGCTTAAAAAATCTAATAATAGATCCACAACTACAAGAGAATACTTCCCTAGTGCAAGAAGTGTGAAGTTGTTACTGGACTCCAGACATACTTTCTTATCAGAATGCTTCTACGTAGAGGAATTGCATTTTTCCTTGTTAAAATTACAGTATTTGGTCACTGGGGTAGAGGGAAGGATACTATTTCTCTTGTCAAATTCAACTGTTTTAAAGGCTTGGTCAAATTATCTCATTTTTCCCCATGCTCTTCTTTTTTAAAAAAAAAAAAAAAACTGTTTTATTGTCTTCTATTATCTTTTCAAAGCACTGTCATTTGTCCTCCCCACTAAATAAATATTCTGCTTGTTAGACAGATTAAAAACAAAGCCATGATAGAAAATAGAGCCTACACTTTCAGAAGAAGTAACTCTCTCCATACCAGGCAACAATGGGGTGTCATCTTCATATGATCCTTGTGCATTTCCCGAAGTCTCTGCTTGTTTGTCTAAATGGCCTAATCCCACAGGGCTGCTTCAGTGGTTTGGGATTGCGCTTTTCACACCCACCCACCATAGCCACGTGAGACAGTGTTGCATAGAAGTGATTCCCATATAACTTGACACTCTCAGGATGGCATACACAGTCCACCTTCCATTAAGGTCTCAGAGTAGAGAGATACAGATGTCATATTATGTCATGCCGTCATATAGCTTGGTATGTAGGAAGGTGGTTACAGCTTAAAACTAGCCAATTTCATAGCAGATTGAGTGGGAAGAAGAACATGGAATTATCCTGCAAAAGTCGATGTGTGGCAGAAACATTATTTCATATAGCAATCGGGAAAAGTCCTCAGCTGAAGCAGTTTCCTTGAAACACAGATTTCTAAAAACTAGGCAGCAATTATGTGCTACTCAGATATTAACAATTTTTTTTAGAGATGGAACTGACATTTTATAAAATCACTTCATACTTTGCAACTCCCCTTGTACCCTCTCCAGGAAAACAAAAATAGGTCAGAGAAAGCAGCTTGTTGAACATGGAGAAAATTATGTGGTTAGTTGAGATTCAAGGTATGCTTTGTTTGTTAATACTACCCAAGAAGTTATACTACAGTGATGGAGAATCTGTGTATCCTCCTAATTAACAGTAGGGAAAGGATAATCATTCATTCAGGCTGAATTGGGTGGCCAAATGCAAAGGATGGTAGTGCTTCTGCAGTTTTAGCAGCTGTGAAGAAGAGGATATTTTAGCAGACACACAACTATTAAAGAAGCAGAAGTCCTGCACACTGCATTTAGTCATCCCATGCTGAAAAATGACAATCTCCTCCTCTCAACAAAAGTTGAGCCAGTTTGGTGTAGTGGTGAAGGTGCTGGCCTAGAAACCAGGAGTCTGTGAGTTCTAGTCCCGCCTTAGGCATGAAAGCCGGCTGCGTGACCTTGGGCCAGTCACTCACTCTCAGCCCAAGCTACTTCACAGGGTTGTTGTTGTGGGGAAAATAGGAGGCAGAAATATTAGGTATGTTCACTTTGAGTTATATATAAAAAGGTGGGATGAAAAATCCAATAATAATAATAATAATAATAATAATAATAATAATAATAATAAAAACAGGAGAGCCTGCTGAGCCAATAGTAACAGTTCAGTCCTAGGGACGTTTACTCAGAAGTAAGTCTTATTGTACTCAATGGACTAGTTCCTAGATTAATGGATATGCAATCAGAGTCTTTGGAGACCAGATCTGGACTGCAAATATCTGGACAGTCACTAGATGTCAGGAAAGATACACAGAAGACTCTATTGCAGGCTGGAGTTCTGCGGTCCAGATCTGGGAGACTTAGGCTTCCCCATCCACTCACACATCCCCAAAAAGGGGAAACAAAAGACCAGAACCTTGAAAGGTGCAAAACAGCTTACAAGTTGCATCTCATCTAAAGCAAACTTTTAAATCAAAATGTTTTCCTTTGTGTTTCACTGAGGGAAAAGAACAAGAGAATGACTGCCCAAGGCAACACACTTGGTCTCTAGCTGAGGAGGAATTTGAAATGAGAAGCACAAGCTTGGAATGTAAATGGACTGCTCAGGGACACCTCTTCCAGAGGGCGGTCACATACACAAAGGGATCTCACAGCTCTAAACAGATAGAGTTCTGAAGAGGCATGCAAATTAAGCACAGCCAAATGCCCTACTTTTCTGCCACTTTTATTCTAAGAGCAGTTACAAAGTGTCCTGCTTTAAGAAGCACATCTGGAAAAAGGTTAGGCATCAGATTAAAATGCTTCAGTTTTTGCCGACATTTTAAGTTTGTAGTCCTCATTGTGCTCTTTTCTTCATATTAGGGATTTATTATGTCGTTATTTTAGCTTTTTATGACAGAATTCATTTTTTTTCCCCTCCTCTTTACCAATCTGGAATCTGTTGGATGAAGTGTAGAATACAAATGTTTCAGTTGAATAAATAATGAAATGTAATCTTCATTACATCTGAGACCTCGGCTTTAAACCTTGCTGTGAATCTCTGTGTCTCCCACACATCCATTATGTATTTGACTTTCCTTTATGCTAAAATTGCTGGATTAATCAGGAGGGTTTTCCAGAGACCATGATGCAATCCAGAGTTGCACATAATGTTCATGCTAATCGAAATGAGTGAATTTAAGCCGGCTTAACTTCATGTGGAACGTGGAATTTAGTCATTATTCGGAGCAATTTGGTCTCCCTTCTTGATACATGAACGAAATATATTTTTTGGGTTTCAAAGGGAAGCTGTCCCATGGTTCCCCAGGATCACACTGCTGCCGTGAGAGCAACCAATGCCAGCTGTTTTGCTTTGCTCTGCTCTGCTCTGCTCAGCAGCCAGCAAAGCATGCCAATGGAGAGCGAGGCATCCTTAGAATGCAAAGCACATCAGGGAACCCACAGAAAGACTGTCTTTTGGAAGAGTGAATGGCACATCGCGGAATTGATCTGGCAGGCAAGCACTGGTCTGTCCTCCGCACAGAGCAGTCAGTGTCCCCTGCGCTAGGAAATTAAAACAGCCAGGATGATGCCAGCCCAAGGATCTTTAAATCCCTAAGACGTCCTCTCACAGAGATCGTGTCAATGTGACTTTCTTATCTGGGTCCTACAGAAAACAAGTCCCTTTGCCATTCAGAAGGACCTCCAAGGCAGCACCTTCTTTGGACATGCATCTTCTTGACGAACCAACATACTTTTTGGAACATCACCTTATTTAGTAGCTCTTTGCAGGATCCAAAGATCAAGAATAAAAAAGAGGCAGGAAAGGGTCATGAAAAGAATTAAGAGCTGGCAAAGCTGGCTGAGATCCCAGAAGTAGCCTTGTGAAGAAATGGGAACACAGGCCGTCTAAATTTCTTTGGGCCCGAACTTGAAAGAATTGCTCGAGAGCAAGTTGTCAGTTCTGTATTTGTTTATTTTTACAGTTACACCTCTCAGAATATAACTCTTACCCAAACAGCTTACACAAAGCATAGCATAAGTACACAGGTAGGTAATAGTTTTTAAAACAAAATTAACAACTGGGATCCTGTCTACAGGGCAGCTACTAGTAATGGCTCCAGTAAATGGGGAGAAAACAGCTGAACAGGCGATGCGGCTGGTTTTCCCCACTGTCACCATCTTCTTCTGTGTCAGGTGAGGGCAAAGTTTTGGTGGCCGATGGTGCCATTTAATCTTGGGAGAATAAACTAGGTAGGGTCACATCACATGTGGAAGGACTAGTTTTGGGGTGAGGGGAAATATGGAAATTTTCTTTGTGTGTTTTATTTTAATTAATATGCCCACTCTAGAGCTTAGAATTACAATTTTCATGTTTCCCACCACAAAATTAGAGGGAACTGTATGCTGTCGATTTTTAATCAACAGGGCCAAAAGGAGTTCTGAGGGCCACAAAAATGATTTATTGCCCAGAACTACAGGCTGCCCATCTCTCTTCTGTGCCCAAGCTAAATCAAGCTTTAATGTTTAGTTTGTGACATATGCTCCTCTCCTTTGATGTCAGCCATGTGAAGATCTCACCTTGGAGAATACTCTTCTGAAGTTCTCTAGCTTCTGTATGGGGTAATCAAAGCAGCAGGTCAAATGACCCTTTCATCCTACATTTAATTGCAAAAGACATAAGGTTGAGTCCAACTATTTCACTTCTGCTGCTGGAAAGCTTCTGTTTCAAAAAAATCATTTTTCCTGTCCTTCATTACCTCAACTCCTGTTGCAGGGGGCTGTGAAGAAAATGCTGAAGATGGAATCTAGGTGGATTATACTGAACACACAGATGACCTTGTACATGATACCTGGGCACAGATCAAGGCATTACACTTAAGTATAGTGGTTAAATATGTCTGTAAGAAGTACTTTAGCTATATAATCTTACTGAACATAATTACTGTACATGTGTTTAACCTGAGACAGACCACGCCCTTTCTTTTCAAATCTGAAATAGTACCATGAACATTCTGTATAAAACTAAGGCTATCCAGAATCATTTGAGAAATACCAAATCTTCATTCCACTGCAGTTGTTCACTATCAACCCTTTTAAAACTAACACTTGCCAGAGAATACAGGATTTCACCCAGAATGTCAACACTAACCCAATCATAAGGATAACAGATTTTCCAAATGCAGGGCACTAACACTTACTCGGCACTTAAACACTTAAAGACAAGTGTTTCTGTAGATATATCCACAAGGTCAATTTCTATGACTCAGTCCAAAGGTTATAAATCTATTCATATAGGAGCCATAATGACCCCATAAGTTTGGTTTTTGGAGAGCTAGAGGAGCAGCTGTTGCTATTTTTCCTCCTTCTCTTCCTCCTCCTCCTCCATATGTTTTATATCTCCAGTTATGCATGATATAATTGGATTGAGAATATTAATGGGAGTGATGAGGCTTTTAATCGTTTAATAAGAAAAATGGACTAAATTTTACCTTCCTTCAGAAAAGCAAGTATTTCAAGGCATGGTTAAAGTATGTGGCCAATGCTGGAAAAAGAATGATGACTTGCAAGAAATAAGGAGGAAGAAAGCTCTGAGGAAAATCCAGTTGACGTTAAAAATTCAATTAATTTGAATGGGGAGAAGTACTGAAATCTTCTTTTTAAGTTCTTGAGGCTTAAATATGCTTCAATTTGGCAGAGTTGGGCTCATTGGCATTAAAATTTCAACTTTTAGTTACCAATAACACTGGCCTCAGGCACAAGGGATATTTCAAAGGACACGTGGAATATGCTAATGTTGCCTCCACATATCAAGCAACAACCTGAATGTGGAATTAGAAAGAAAAATGTGCGGTATTTCTCCTGAGGTTTCTTCCTATTTTGTCATAATAATTTAACACCTTTAAAAGGGTATTTCTTCAGAGTACATAATTAGCC
The DNA here is from genome assembly GCA_023362775.1 of Charina bottae. Taxonomy (NCBI): domain Eukaryota; kingdom Metazoa; phylum Chordata; class Lepidosauria; order Squamata; family Charinaidae; genus Charina; species Charina bottae. The sequence continues at coordinate 31,316,707 of JALMGJ010000001.1, forward strand.
TATAAAATTTGCTTTCGGTAAGTCCTGTGAGTACCATCAAATTAGAAGGCATTTTAAAGGGGATTAAACAAATTCATGAACACTAAAGCTTTTAATGGGTTTTAAGGGATATGCAAAATGGATTTGATCTGAATTATCAATTCAGTTTGGAAAATCGAATCAATTCACTGCTTTCAATCACATCGTTGAATTGGATCAATTGAATCTAGAAAGTTCTGGGAAGTTGATTCAGTTTGAAAAAAGACATCTATATTGTCAAAACAAGTCAGAGGCTACTTTTCAGCTTGGAAAGTTGATTTGATTCAGGGATTCAACTGAATTGTCTTCAGTCAAATCTCTGAATTAAAGCTTCAGACAGCCAGGATCAGAGGCAGTTGTTGGAATTTAGCAGAAAGAAAAGGCTATGCTTAGAGTTGTGTTTCTGGTAACAGTCTAGATTGGAACTGGTTAATCTCAAGAACAAGTTTCTCTTGGTTCTGATTAGTGAGATTTATTCTGAAGGACGTTCAGTAACGACGCAAGAATTCTGACCAATACTCTGCTTTCAGATGAGAAACACATACAGTATATAAGCAAATGAGGGCAGGACAATTCTATTTCATTCTCATACACTTTCTGTGTAACAGAGGATTGTCTGTTTGGTGAAGGAGGGGCAGACTGTACCTCTTGATTGGGTTGAAAATGACTACTTGACTGCTTATCAGTCTGAGAATCAGCTCTCATAATGGGCTCCCCAAGGGCCTTCCCACAATAGGGAACCTTGGTGGAATCCAGCTTTTACTACCTCAAGAGAAGGATCTGTCAAGAGAAGGATCTGCCGCAAAATGATGCATTATCCTGACTTTCTTCTCCCTTTCTTCTGTGTTTTGCAAAAAACAGCAGGATAAGGCTACCTAAACCCTGGACTGGGGACCAAAAAAGACTAACATCATGGTGACATGGTAAAATCAGGGGCATTGTGATGCTATATATAATGAATGAGGAAAACTTTATTCCCAAAGGTGATACACAGTATTTTTGTTGTTGTTGTTCAGTCGTTTAGTCGTGTCCGACTCTTCGTGACCTTATGGACCACAGCACGCCAGGCCTTCCTGTCCTCCACTGTCTCCCGGAGTTTGCTCAAATTCATGTTCATTACATCGGTGATGCTATCTAACCATCTCATCCTCTGCCGTCCCCTTCTCCAGTCTTTCCCAGCATCAGGGTCTTTTCCAGTGAGTCCTCTCTTCGCATTAGGTGGCCAAAGTATTTGAACTTCAGCTTCAGTATCTGTCCTTCCAATGAGCAGTCAGGGTTGATTTCCTTTTTATATTTGGGGATAAATTGCTGTTATTAAATTCTGAGCAAAATCTGTCTGGGGTAGTTGTTTTGCTTGGATTTATTTAAAATCTTTTATCCTGCCTAACTACCTTTTCTCCTTAAAAAGCACTCCTGGGATCAGCTTCAGGGAGATGTATTTTGGATTTTCTGTATTTCTTTTTAACCTTGTCAAACCGTTTTTAGAGCTTACATACTGAATCTGTATGGACTGGCCACTGATTTTTGGCAATTGTAGCTGAGAGTGGCTTCTGGAGTCACAATAAGCCAGGGTTTCTCAACCAGGGTGAGAGGTCACTAGGGGTTCCCTGGGAGATCACAATTTATTTTTGAAATTATTTCAAATTCGGGCAACTTCACATTAAAGAGGTACGTTTCATTCTTTATTTTTAGTTTAAGAACATTGTTAATGCATGCATACAGGCCTACATATGAAACAAATATAATCATCTTGTAACTTCTGGCCTGTATTTGAGCCTGAATGTGCAGGGGCTCCCTGAGGCCTGAAAAATATTTCAAGGGTTCCTCCAGGGTCAAAAGGTTGAGAAAGGCTGCAATAAGGAGATCTGGGGTGTGCTTGCAGCCCTGGGCCTTGGTTTGTTCCCCATGCACTATAGTACATAATCATGGGGTTAAATATTTTCCATGGGTTTTCTGTTGATCAACATTCTCCTTGTGCCCTCTTCCAACCAACAAGAAGACATAATATATTCCATTCATCACCATCTCAGTATTCAATGCCAGACAAGTATCACTGATCAAAGATGAGGCAGCTTAAGGACCTGGCAATGCTTCTCAAATGCTTTCTTTTAACTCATTTATGCAATTACTTATGTATACAGCAGAGGCAGTGAAGCTGATCAACGATTGAAAATCCTCAAATCCTGTATCTATTGTCTCCCAGAGTTTTGGGGGCATTTGAATCATAGTAGCATCCTGGGGGAGCAGCTGATTACAGAAATTCCTTTCAAGAGCTGTCATATGCATGATTCTTCTTTCTCAGATCCTTCCTGTGTATAAATTGAGTGGCTCAAAGCTTGTTGTGGAATGCACAGCCCAGCTTTGGGATCATAGGTGATTTATCAAAGGCGCTACATCTCAGAATGAATACAAATGAGTGATGGATCAAAGAAAACTCTGGGAAGGCTCAAGGCTTTCCTGAAGTGCAGAAACCAGAATAAAATCCTTGGTTACACATAATGTACCTATGACATTCCTATGGGCAGTTAATGTTTCACCTTGACCTGCTGCTACATACAGTATGTTTGCCCGTGGCCTGCATCCATGAGAATCAAAGCCTTCTAGTTTGGGGTGGGGAAGGTGCTGGCCTAGAAATCGGGTGATTATGAGTTCTAGTCCTCCTTAGGCATGAAAGCCAGCTGAGCGACTTTGGGACAGTCACTTTCTCTCAGCCCAACCCACCTCACAGGGTTGTTGTTGGAAGAAATATAGGTATGTGAGTTATATATAAAAAGGTGAGATTAAAAAAATAACAACAACAACAACAACAACAACAGGGTTGTTGTGGAGGAAAGAGGAGGCGGGAGCATTATGCATACTACCTGGAGCTGTACAAAATAAACCATGAGATTCTCTAGTGCCGCCCCTCACTGCAGGGAGGCAGGACCTATTAGATTGGTCCGCCCTTGGAGACAGATGGACCCACAAGGGTTCCAGAGGAAGCTGGGGGTTGTTCCTGATGGTCTGCTGCATGGTCCAATGGAGGCCTTAGTCGCTGCTTGGAATGAGAGGGCGGCTGGGACCTTGGATTGGATTGTATCTGTGTGAACTTTCCCTTCCCGTGGATCTTGTTGCCCTCTATGGTTTACGGAAGAGTTGAGGGAAATGAAACTGGAGAAGAGATGTCTAGAGTGTCCCTGGAGGTCAACAAAAGATGAACTTGACCGAATAAGGCCTACCTTGTGGCAGTAAGGGCGGCAAAGCAACAATAGTTCTCTGCCCTTATTGTGTCTGCAGATTGCCATCTGGCGGCCTTGTTTCAGGCAACCCAGATCCATCTGAAAGGCTGGGTGGAAGAATTTTCGGAACATCTGTCAGACAAAATCACTCAAATTCATTCCCAGTTAGATACCAGTCTTGGTGCAGGTCCAGTGAAGATGCCTGGGGCACAGTCTTTTCCTGTTATCTGGGAATGGTTTGAACCTCTTGGGCCTGAGGAAATGGACAGGGTCCTTATGACTGTGAGCTTGGCCACCTGCTCCCTAGATCCATGACCCTCCTGGCTGGCTAAGGCCGCCTGGAGGGGACATGTGGCTGGATTCTGGCGGTGGTTAATTCATCCTTGAGAGATGGGGTGGTTCCTTCGCCACTTAAGGAAGCATTGGTTTGCCCCCTCCTCAGGAAGCCATCGCTGGATCCCACCATACTGGACAATTTTCATCCAGTGTCCAACTTCCCTTTTTTAGGGAAGGTTGTGGAAAAGATGGTCAGCTTCAGCAGATCCTGGATGAAGTGGATTATCTCCACTCCTTTAAGTCAGGATTCAGGCCTGGACATGGAACAGAAATGGCATTGGTTGCACTTTTGGATGAACTCTGGCAGAAGCAGGATGGGGGTAGTGCATCCATCCTGGTTCTAATTGACCTCTCAGCAGCTTTCAATACCATTGACCATGGTATCCTTCTGGATCAGCTCTGGAGATTGTGAATGGGTGGCACAGTGTTGTGCTGGTTCTCTTCCTTCCTCAGGGGCTGATACCAGTCACTGGTGATCAGGAGTGAGACATCCCACCCTCAGCCCCTCCTATGTGGGGTGCCGCAGGGTTTGGTGCTCTCCCCATTCCTATTTAACATCTACATGAAACATGTAATTCAGCAGGTGAGAGTGTGTCAAATTACCTGTGAACCTCAGTCTTTCCAGGAGGTGTTGCTTCTGCCTGTTGAAGAGCAGGAGAAGTGGAATACAGCGATGGATAAGGAGTTTGAAGCGTTAGTGAGTCAAAAGGTGTTTGAAGTCACTGATTTGCCCCCATCCCAGAAAGCTGTTGGTTCCAGATGGGTTTTCAGAAAGAAGCTTCTTCCTGATAATACAGTGCAGTACAAAGCCAGGCTTGTTGCTCAGGGATTTGCACAAGAGAGGTTTTTGAACTATGATCTCACATATGCACCCACAGCTAGACCAGAATCTTTACGTATGGTACTTTCTCTGGCTGCACAGCGTGCACTTGTTGTCCATCATTTTGATGTTGACACAGCATATCTGAATGCAGATCTCCCTGAAACTGTGTACATGAAGCAGGCTCCTGGCTATGCTTGTGGCAATTCTCAGAAGGTGTACAGGCTGCGCAAGGCGCTGTACGGATTAAAACAAGGCGGACGTTGTTGGCATCAATGTTTAGATAAGGCTTTAATGAAGTAGAACTTTAAAAAATCAGTTGCTGATCCTTGTGTGTATGTAAGAGGTTCTGGAAGTGAATACACGGTGTTGCTAATGTATGTTGACGATTTTTGCCTAGCAACTGGTTCTTTGCACCTTGTACAAGAGTTTGCAACACAATTAAGACAGTACTTTCAATTGAAAGACCTAGGTGAGCTGAAATACTATCTAGGTGTTGAAGTCACTAGAGCTCAGAGTGGTGACTTCTATCTGAGTCAGAAGAGAAAAATTGATCAATTGTTGAGTCAACTTGAAATGTCAAATGCAAAACCTACCAAAACACCAATGACTCTTGATTTTCTAAAGGGTGATGCATGTGAGGAAATTTGTCCTCAATCTGAATTATATCACTCAGCTGTAGGAAGTTTGCTACACTTAACACAATGGACACGCCCTGACTTAGCTTACTCAGTTGGAGTACTCAGTCGTAAGGTTGCCAAACCATCCATGCGAGATTGGCAAGGGTTAAAAAGGGTCCTACGTTACCTTAAAGGCACAGCTGATCTTTGCCTTAAAGTGTCAGCTACTAAAGCTGAAATGCCTGTGATTTATGCTGACAGCTCCTTTGCAGAAGAGGGAGATAGAAAATCTGTAAGTGGCTTCCTTTGTTTGTTTGCCAATACTGCCATTGCTTGGCGAGCAAGAAAACAAAGTTCAATCGCTGTTTCTACCTGTGAGGCCGAATCTGCGGCCCTCAGTGAGGCAATCAATGAACTATACTGGTTAAAACAATTATTTGTAGATCTTTCAATCGATATTGAAAGTGCCACACCACTTACAGTATATGAGGATTCACAATCGTGTATATCCCTTGCTTTTTCTGAGAATGTGAGAGGCCGTACCAAATATATCGATGTGAAATACAAAAATGTAAGACATACAATTCAGGAAGGATTTATCCAGTTAGAATATTGTCCTTCTGAATTGAATGTAGCAGATATCTTCACAAAAGCACTACCTCTTGAGAAGCATGCAACCATGGTAACCAGCTTGGGACTAGAACAAATGTGTCTGAAATAAAATCATTTGTGTCTCTGTGTGCCTGTGAAATGACAGTTTTCCCCCACAGCGTTTTGAAAATTCATGCGGAAGGGGTGTTAAAGTTATTTGGTAAAGGTATTCTATACAGAATCAAACGCATGGCATTTTCTTCACTATGAATCTGGCCTGAAAGTGGAAAATTCCAAGCTTCTCTGCTGTAAGTGTAAACAACAGGTGTTGCTGTTCATCTAGTCAAAACAAAAACCTTATCAGTCCGGTTCCCATGAGAAAGGAATCTCGAGGGAAAGCCAATATGCAACACCGCCACCCCATGACGGTTTATAGTAAGTACAACTGTGAAGCTGAAAATTAACCAATCAGAATTCTGAACCATGAGTATAACCCAGCTATGAACCATGGGTATTCATTCTCACTTATGTTCTTCCTATGCTTTCTTTATGTAGACTGCTATCTACATGTACTTTTGTATCTGAACTGTAACTATGCCTGGTCTTTGCACAGACCATGATGTTTTCTTTCCATTCTGGTGATGGAACTCTGCTTATGCTTTGTTTTTTCCTTTTTGCAATAATGCACCATACATCCATTATTGCCTTATGCTATCAATAAAGATATTGTTAGCCTTACAACACGTTGTTTGGATTACTTCAAGCCTGAAACCCCAAAGGCCACCATCATCTAACAGAAACCGCTAGGGGAGATCATGTGTTACCATGGGATGAGGTATCATCAGTATGCTGATGATAATTATATCTCTCCGCCCCTGGCAAATTAAGTGATGCTGTGGATGTCCTGTCCCAATGCCTGGAGGCTGTAGAGGTCTGGATGGAGAACAACAGGCTTCAACTAAACCCTGGCAAGATGGAGTGGCTATGGGTTTTTAGGCCCTCCAGTTCTAGAAAGGTAACATCTCTGAATGTACCAACTGGAGGGGCATTACCCTTCTCTCAGTACCCGGGAAGGCATTTTGTGCAGTCCTCTTAAGGCGACTGCAAAACGCCATTGATCAGTGCCTGAGAGAGAAACAAGCTGGATTCCGTTGTGGAAGGTCCTGCAACGAGCAAATCTTTACCTTAAGAAATATAATAGAACAGTGTATTGAGTATCGGCACCCGTTAGCCATAAACTTCGTTGATTTTTAAAAAGCTTTTGATAGCATCCACCGAGAGTCTCTTTGGCAAATCCTGGGTTTATATGGTGTGCCAGCAGTCTTCTTTACCATCTTTAAGAACTTATACCAATGATCAAGTTGTTGTGTTAAGACTGAGAATGGCCATACGGACTTTTTTGAGATTACCACTGGGGTCAGACAAGGTTGTATCCTGTCTCCACTTTTCTTCCTTGTGGCCCTTGATTATGTCATGCGGCAAGCTGAAGTACGCACTGGGACAGGCATCTATTGGAATGACCAAAGTCACCTTGGCAACTTGGATTTTGCCGATATCGCCTTGCTTGAGGAACACGAACTAAAATTACACCACGACTGTCTTGGAAGACGAGGCAAATAAAGTTGGCCTTAGGATAAGCGCCGAGAAATCGAAGATCATGCATGTGAGTTCCACAGCCCCAGCATGGGGAATTGTACTCGGACTGCAGCAGTTAGAAGAAGTGGAGAGGTTCACCTATCTGGGTAGTGTGATCGCCCGGAATGGAGATGCAGAGGTGGACATTAAGTGCCGCATTGGGAAGGCGATAGCCGTTTTTCAGAGGATGAATAAGTTCTGGTCCTCGTCGTCCATATCATTGAAGATTAAGTTTCATCTGTTCAATTCTATTGTGATCCCAAAAGTTACTTATGCCAGCGAGACTTGGAAGGCATCAGCAAGTATCAACAAGAGGCTTGATGTCCTTCAACAGAGATGCCTCTGTCGAATTCTAAAGGTTCAATATTTTGATCACATTACAAATGAATGTATATTTTGATCACATTACAATGATTTATTTATTTATTTATTTCAATATTAATATTTTGATCACATTACAAATGAATGCTCCTACGGAGCACCTCTTGTAAACTCTATAACATCATTGCATGTAAAAGACTTCAACTGGCTGGCCACATCCTCCACATGGACAACAATCAGATCCCTAAAGTGGCAATGAGTTGGATTCCTCCTAACGTTAAACGACAACGAGGATTCCCTCGAATAACATGGCCAAGAACACTGATAGAATACCTGAAGGCATTGCACATCACATGGAAAGACGCTGAAACAATCGCCCAAGACCAAAAGGGCTGGAAAACCCTTACTGCCTGATATGCCACATAGCATAGACCCGAGAGAGAGAGAGAGTTCTAGGACTATACCATCTTTGGTACTGGATGAGATGGCACTGCCCCAGACAGACCTGGTTTGCAATCTGAGGGTCCTTCTGGACTCACGACTCCTGCTTGAGGAGCAGGTGGCAGTCATGGCCAGAAGGACCTTTGCACAACTTCGTGTTGTGTGCCAGTTGCGCCCAATCCTTGATTGTGAGGCTCTCCTCATAGTTATGCATGCCCTGGTCACCTCCTGCATGGACTATTATAATGTGCTGTACATGGGGCTGCCCTGAATAGCATCCAGAAGCTTCAGCTGGTGCAAAATGCAGCAGCACGGGCAGTAATGTGTGCCCCAGGAGGACACACGCTACACCTCTGCTCCATGAGCTGCATTGGTTAGCAGTTTGCTTCCAGGTCTGTGATGGAGTTCAGAGCGGCTGCTCCTTCCCAAGAGGGGGAGGGGGGGCTTATAGTGGACCTTTAGTCTGGCAAGATTCTGTTATATGGCAAGAGCAATAAAGAAACTAGAGTTAGAATAATGGCTCGGTGTGGTTCTTCGCCTCCTTCCTGACATCAGTCTTGCCAGACTAAAAGTCCACTATAAGCCCTATAGGTAAATATTCAGCGATGGCTCTAAGGTGGGGTTACCTTGAGCCTCTTTACTTTCCCACCAGTGGAATCCGGACGGTGCAATCTTTTATCTGCCTGGAATGCGCGCGCGCCCCCCTCTTGGGAAGGAGCAGCCGCTCTGAACTCCATCACATCATCCCCCCTTTCAGGAACACATTCCATCACAAGGTCCAATTCAAGGTGCTGGTTTTGACCTTTAAAGCCCTACATGGCATGGGCCCAGGATATCTGAAGGACTGCCTCTTCCAATTACATCTACCCATCCCATCAGGTCCAGCAGGCATGCTGTGGGTCTCCTCTGCGAAAGAGTTCCATCTGACGGGACCTAGGAGGTGAGCCTTTTCTGCGTGGCACCTGCCCTCTGGAACATCATCCCTCCTGAGGTGAGGTTAGCCCCAACCCTCATTGCCTTCCAGAAAGCCCTTAAAACCTGTTTTTTTTTTTCAGCAACCCTGGGGATCCCCTGGTGATAGGGAGCCCATGTGTTGGCTGTATTATATCTAATATTTTTTCCTGCTATGGTTTTGTCTCTATGTTTTAATGGTTTTTAATGGTTTTGTAGTAGGTTTTAACAGTACGTTTTATTATAAACCACCCAGAGTCACTTTGTGTGAGATGGGCATATATCTTTGTGTGAGATATACATAAATCTAATATATATACGTAAATAAAAAAGGTGGGATATAGATTAAATATAATTTATAATATACAGTATAAATATTGATAGTGAATTTTCAGCATCCTCCCTACTGAGAGACTATGCTCCAAGACAATCTTCTGGATAAGACATCCCCCCAAGAAATCCTATATATCATGGCCTGCTGTATGTCTGGTATTAGATGACTCAAGGCTGATTTTGTTGGAATTATCAGGGGTCAACTCAGCATTGTCTCATAAGCATAAGGGGGGTCCTTTCTAGTAAATGCATCTCTATTGTGCTTGTAGGATGTCACATGGGTCACCTGATTTCCACTTCCTCCTTCTTCTTGAGTTTGGGGGATTAACAAACTCCATTACTCTTTGGGCACACCTGCAAGCAGGAGGTGCTGCAAGATGCAGCTCTCGTCCTTTCCATCTCGCTTGCACACAGATCTACTATGAATCTACTTGTATCCAGATCTACTGAATAAATGTAAGCTATCTCTATTTTTTCTTCATCTAACTACTATGTGAAGACTGAATTTATTTCTGAACATAATTAAGTGTAATGTGCAAGTCCCTTCTGGTTCACGCTTCTACTTTGCAAGATTGTTGTTAGCTGCTTGGAGTTCTTTTATTAGCCTTCAAAACTCCATCAGATTTTGCCACGTGAAAGGCAACTCCTTACTGGTACCATAGTTCCAGTCTTGGGAGAGACTTAAATAGGGCAGGGAGATGAGTAGGGCTTCCCTGTTTTGGGTCATAAATGAAACAGTCTTCCCTTCCTGCATTTGAGAGCTAGCAAAACGAAATTTTCACTAGATTTAAAAAGTGTGTTAAACCATAGTATGATTTGTTTGATTTTGGCTTAGCTAAATCCAGCCACTCTGTTTTGTAAACCAATAATTGTTGCTTAATGTATTGTGCAAAACTAGCCATAAGTGGTGTATTCAATAAACCATGACAGCAGTGGGGGGAGGTGTTGTATGTCACCAACAGCCTACGAGACCACTCTCTGGGATCTCTTCCCTCCTCTAGCTTGGATCTGGGGAGCCTGGGTGTGGCTAATCTCCCAGGTGAAGGAATTACACCCAGACTGGTAGCTACATTGCCTTCTATTCTTGAATGGGGAAATATTTGAAGGAGCAGAACAGAAAATCCCCCTTCCCCTGTTTTGCTCTTTTTTAAATAATGTTACCAGGCCCAAGTAGTTTTTCAGTGTGTGGTGATAGTTACAAACCCAACACAGGAGTATTCCAAGGAAAAAGGAAAAAGGAGACACTTTGATGGAGGAGCGTTCATTCACCACCTACTTTCAGTTTGATGGACAAATATTCCAACAAATCAAAGGAACACCTATGGGATCACCACTCTCAGGACTCATAGCAGAGATAGTAATGCAACGTCTAGAAAGGATAGCACTCCCACACATACAACCCAAAGTATGGATCCGGTATGTAGATGACACCTTCGTCATAATAAAAAAGGATCAACTGGAGGAAACACATGAAGCCATCAACAACATCTTCAAAGGAATAAAATTCACAAGGGAAGAAGAAAACAACAACACACTACCCTTCTTGGACATCCTCATCAGTAGAGGAAATGATGGCATTCTAGAAACACAAGTCTACCGGAAATCTACCCACACTAACCAAGTGCTCCACTATCAAAGCAATAACCCAACCTCACACAAGAGGAGCTGTGTAAGAACACTATTCAGACGAGCACAAACACACTGCAGCAACCCAGAACACCAGAAAAAGGAAACAGACCACTTATATAGCATCTTCCAGCAAAATGGATATCCACACAACTTTATCAAAAAGTGCCTGACCACGCAACCCACCACAGCAAAACCAACAGAAGCTATGAAAAGGATTACACTGCCATACATCAGAAACATCTCAGAAACTACTAATAGACTGTTACATCCACACGGCATCACTGTAGCACACAAACCAACCAAAACCCTTCAGAACATTGTAAGTAAACCAAAAGACCCAGTAGCCCAAGAAGAAAAAACAGGAGTTATCTACAACATACAGTGTAAGGACTGTAACAGCCACTATGTAGGACAGACTGGCAGAAGACTAGCAGAACGCATCCACGAACACCAACTAGCAGTCAGAAGACATGATGAAAACTCCTTAATCTCACAACACATGGACAGACCTAACCATACTTTCAACTGGGAAACTGTGAGCATATTAGACCAGGCCAAATCCAAAAATGCTAGAGAATTCCTGGAAGCTTGGCACTCAGACAAAGCAGCCATCAACAGACACATAGAGGTTAATAACATTTACATACCATTCATAAGAGACAATAGAATAGCCAGAAGACCAGAACACCCCTGGGCCAGCAATCAACAACAAGATATGCATAGATTAACAGCAAGATTAGCAGCAGAGGAGCAATCAAACAACACTATAGACCTTAATCAAGGAACTATTAACTCAGTCAATCACCCAAACAGCACACAACAGCCCAACCAAGGAACTACCAAGGAGAGTACAACACCCCCACCAGCACAGGCAGGACAAGCCATGGTATATAAACAAAGAGCACGTTCCACTCCCTTTTCGCACTGAAGATGTTGCCTAGCCTAGCAATGAAACGTCTGCATGAAAACAACAAGGCTCAGAGAGCACCAAAGACTCCCCAACACGAAAGTTTCATTGACTACTGTTGTGAAGTCCAATTTTTTTTTAAAACAACGAGACACTCAAAAAGCCAGACAATATTTGATTTTAAGACCATGCCTGCCGGACGGAGGACATGAGGACAAAAAAGAGGACATGTTCCCCTTTTGCCAGACGTCTGGTAATCCTAACCCTGAGCAAAGCTATAGACAGAGAATGAAACCAGATATAAACTACTCCAAACTGAGCAAGTATCATTTAAAAGGAATAAAGAATCTCTCACACAGCTAAATAAGTGTTCCCTGCCAACTCTACCTTGCCGGTTCAAGTTCTCCAGTCATTTTTAAGCTTTGGGCCTAAATTCTCTGGCTCAGTTGCACAAAATCTGTTTTTTTCAAGAATGTGCTTCCTGCAGAGACCTTTAGCCAAGACCCAAAGAACAAAGACATTTTTCATTTCATTTCCCCCAAAACACACTCTTTGCCTTTCATTGCAGAAGATGGTGGCTCTGTTTTGAGAATGTTTAAAACTAGGCTGAGCATATTTCCTTCAGACAAAAACGGGACATTTGGGATGGGAAAACGAGACAGGGTCTTATGCCACCATGCCGGCCTCCAAACCCCGCCCCCCAGTCCACGCAATTGGCTCCCACCTGCAAACCCCGCCCCTGCCCCACACGATTGGCTCCCGCCTGCAAACCCCGCCCCCATCAGCGTGATTGGCTCGGATTTTAATTTTTTTTTTATTTTTAAAGGTTTTTTTTTCTTCTAGCAGTAAATGGTGCTGCAGAGCTGCTGTGTTTGGGGGAGGCCGGAGTACACACAGTGTGCACACAGCACCGTCATCGGCCGGGGAACAAGGGGCGGGGATGGAGGGGATGGAGGCCCACCACTGCCCCATCCCCCTCGGGCTTGGCCGAGGGAGGGAGGAGAGTCGCTGCTGCTGCCACCGCCGCAGAGCAGGAGAAGCAGGAGGAGCCGGCTGTGCTCGGCTGCTCCAGCCACACCACTCCGCCCCTTGCTGCCCGCTGAAGCTCCCCAGGGTGGCCGGCTCCTGCTTCTCCTGCTCGGCAGCCCGACAACTCTCCTCCCTCGGCCAAGCCCAATCAGATGCACACACACACACTCACAAACTCACAGGACAGACTGCTCTCTGCAGGAGCCGGCCACGCTGAGGGGCTTCAGCCACACCACTCCGCCCCTTGCTGCCCGCTGAAGCTCCCGAGGGTGGCTGGCTCCTGCTTCTCCTGCTCGGTGGCCCGACAACTCTCCTCCCTCGGCCAAGCCGGATCAGATGCACATACACACATTTTTCTTCTTATATCTCTTTTTTTTCCCCGCCCCCCCCTATGTTTGTATTTTTATTTTTATAGTTTATTAATCTCTACTTAATATTATATTCTTTTTGAATATATATAGAAGAAAGAAGAAAAATGTAAATCAAGTATTTACACAATTTTTTGTTATGAAAACGAGGTATTTTAATGAAATGTACGTATGTATTGTATGGTAAGGATGTATAAGTCAAAAATTGAATTTGAAATAAATACTTAATAAATCAGTAATATAACATAAGAGAAGAAAAAGAAAATAGTGATAAGGTTAGAAATAGATATACACTGCTCAAAAAAATAAAGGGAACACTGAAACAACACAATGTAAGTCCAAGTCAATCACACTGCTGTGAAATCAAACTGTCCACTTAGGTAGCAACACTGATTGACAATCAATTTCACATGCTGTTGTGCACATGGAATAGACAACAGGCGGAAAGCATAGGCAGTTAGCAAGACATCCCCAATAAAGGAGTGGATCTGCAGGTGGTGACCACAGACCACTTCTCAGTTCCTATGCTTTCTGGCTGATGGTTTGGTCACTTTTGAATGCTGGCGGTGCTTCCACTCTAGTGGTAGCATGAGACGGAGTCTACAACCCACACAAGTGGTTCAGGTAGTGCAGCTCATCCAGGATGGCACATAAATGCGAGCTGTAGCAAGAAGGTTTGCTGTGTCTGTCAGCGTAGTGTCCAGAGCATGGAGGTGCTACCAGGAGACAGGTCAGTACATCAGGAGACGTGGAGGAGGCCGTAGGAGGGCAACAACCCAGCAGCAGGACTGCTACCTCCGCCTTTGTGCAAGGAGGGACAGGAGGAGCACTGCCAGAGCCCTGCAAAATGACCTCCAGTGGGCCACAAATGTGCGTGTGGCTGCTCAAAAGGTCAGAAACAGACTCCATGAGGGTGGTATGAGGGCCCGACGTCCACAGGTGGGGGTTGTGCTTACAGCCCAACACCGTGCAGGACGTTTGGCATTTGCCAGAGAACACAAGATTGGCAACTTCTCCACTGGCGCCCTGTGCTCTTCACAGATGAAAGCAGGTTCACACTGAGCACATGTGACAGACGTGACAGGGTCTGGAGACGCCGTGGAGAATGTTCTGCTGCCTGCAACATCCTCCAGCATGACCGGTTTGGCAGTGGGTCAGTAATGGTGTGGGGTGGCATTTCTTTAGGGGGCCACACAGCCCTCCATGTGCTTGCCAGAGGTAGCCTGACTGCCATTAGGTACCGAGATGAGATCCTCAGACCCCTTGTGAGACCATATGCTGGTGCGGTTGGCCCTGGGTTCCTCCTAATGCAAGACAATGCTAGACCTCATGTGGCTGGAGTGTGCCAGCAGTTCTTGCAAGACGAAGGCATTGATGCTATGGACTGGCCCGCCCGTTCCCCAGACCTGAATCCAATTGAGCACATCTGGGACATCATGTCTCGCTCCATCCACCAATGCCACGTTGCACCACAGACTGTCCAGGAGTTGGGGGATGCTTTAGTCCAGGTGTGGAAGGAGATCCCTCAGGAGACCATCCGCCACCTCATCAGGAGCATGCCCAGGCATTGTAGGGAGGTCATACAGGCACGTGGAGGCCACACACACTACTGAGCCTCATTTTGCCTTGTTTTAAGGACATTACATCAACGTTGGATCAGCCTGTAGTGTTCTTTTCCACTTTAATTTTTGAGTGTAACTCCACATCCAGACCTCCAGGGGTTGCTTACATATGATTTCCATTGCTTTTTGTGTGATTTTGTTGTCAGCACATTCAACTATGTAATGAACAAAGTAATTAATACGAATATTTCATTCATTCAGATCTAGGATGTCTTATTTCAGTGTTCCCTTTATTTTTTTGAGCAGCTTATATAAATAAAGTAGTTAGAAAGGGTTAGAGGAAGAAGAAGGGAAGAGGGAAACAGAGGGAAAATAATTTAGAATAAAGATATGTTATATGAAATATATTAGATAATGAATATTATAAATCAAATGTAAATATGTATACATAAATGTAGTTATTGTTATGTGTTATATGTTTTGTTTATGTTGAATGTAAATAAAATTAAAATTTTATATTAAAAAAAAAGATGCACATACACACACTCACACACTCACAGGACAGACTGCCCTCGGCAGGAGCCGGCCGTGCTGGGAGGCTTCAGCCACACCACTACGCCCCTCGCCACCCGCTGAAGCCCCCCAGCATGGCCAGCTCCTGCCAGGGCAGTCTGTCCTGTGAGAGTGTGTTTGTGTGTGCATCTGATCAGGCTTGGCCGAGGGAGGAGAGTTGTCGGGCCGCTGAGCAGGAGCCAGCCACGCTGGAGGGCTTCAGCAGGTGGCAAGGGGCGGAGTGGTGTGGCTAAAGCCCCCCAGCGTAGCCAGCTCCTGCTTCTCCTGTTCGGCGGCGGCAGTGGCAACAACTCTCCTCCCCCGGCCAAGCCCGATCAGATGCACACACACACACTCACACACTCACAGGACAGACTGCCCTCGGCAGGAGCCGGCCATGCTGAGGGGCTTCAGCCACACCACTCCGCCCCTTGCCACCCGCTGAAGCCCCCCAGCATGGTCACCTCCTGCCAGGGCAGTCAGAGTGTGTGGCTGAAGCAGCCGAGCACAACCGGCTCCTCCTGCTTCTCCTGCTCTTGCTCTGTTGCAGGGAGGCTGGAGAAAGAGGCTTCTCCTGCTCAGTGGCCCGACAACTCTCCTCCCTCGGCCAAGCCCGATCAGATGCGCACACATACACACACACACGTACCCCATACCCTCTTTCTCCAGCCTCCCCATGACCAAATGCACCCGCACCTGTTGCAGGGAGGCTGGAAAAAGAGGGTGTGGGGTGCGTGTGTGTGTGTGCGCGCGCACGATTACGCTGAGCAAGTAATCTGCACGCGTGCACACACACACACACACACACACACACACGCACCCTCTTTCCACAACCTTCCCGTGCCTGCTTTGCTTTCCCTGGCCTCACCACTGCTGGGCAAACAATCTCAGGATCAGGTAAGGAGGCAGGAACCTGGACTGTGCTGCTGCTTCTGCTGCTGGGATCGCACGTGGCAACTGGGCTTCCAGTTGCCGCGCTGATAGGGCCTCTTCCGGGCTGCCTCCAATGGCAAGTCCGGCTCCAGTCCTCCTTCCTGTCTTCCTGTCCTCCTTCCCGCTGGGTTTAAAAAAGGGACAAAATGGAGATTTTGATCAAAACGACGGGACGATTGAAAAATGCTAAAATAACGGGACTGTCCCGTTCAAAACGGGACGTATGGTCACCCTATTTAAAAGTCTTCCCGCTAGCCTTCAAACTTAGGAGTCTACTACACAGGTAGCCACCCTAATGAGAACTTGTACTAATTTATGGTGTTGCAAGATATCACTTCAAACTGGATTAGTTTCTCAGAAATAACCTACATCTCCACTCTATAGCAAAGTTAGATGACTGGATTTCAGAATAGTCACTGCACTCTGTAAAGAACAAGTAGTTTTTATTCCAGGAGTAGGAGACGTGGACTACAGCTTCCATAGTTCCTTGCCACAGCCAAACTATATAGAGCTAATGGAAGCTGATGTTAAAAACATTTGTGCGACACCACATTCCCTATCCCCACTTTTGAAACTAATAATCTGATACAAATCTGACTTCAGAGAGAGGGAGAGAGAAGGAGATTTCAACTCCCCAGGCTAGTCCTTCAGTTGCATCATTGAGCAAGGAATTTACAAAAACTTACCATTCACTAAGAATTCCCCATTATCTCCTATGGATTAAACAGAGACAAAAGGTTCTTGTTGCAGTTTGCTATTTGAACATTTCACAAATCAAGCAAGTTGTTGTCATATTCACATAGTCAAGAAGGTCATTGTCACTATTCCTTTGATGGAGTTTGACTCCAAATGACTTGATGGACACAGCCACGTCGTTTTCTTTGCAGGTTTCAGGAAATGGTTTCTCCTTGCTTTTTTACCTCTCTGATCCCAGACAAGGTCAGCCATGTGCTTCCGCCTTGTACTTGTTGTGTCGCATTTCTCTTTGAATCAATTCGTTCCAAACCCTTCTTCCAACAATGAGTGCACAGTCCTATTTCAGAATAACACTTCATGATCCATTGTGTGCCATAATAGTCTTTAATGAGCTGCAAGATTCTTCAGTGGTTTTGTTGCAAAACACTAAGATGGCTTGTCTATGAAGGTTCTCAGTCATCCAGGTGGAATTGTCTGTAGCTTGAATCATGTCAACTGGATTTCTATTTTCTCAGTGGAAACGTTTCGCTCCTTATCCAAGGAGCTTCTTCAGTCTGAGCAAAGTTAGTAAGGGAATCCTTAAATATGTTTCTGATGATAAAGGGACTTAGAAATAACATCTCAAAATAACCATGACCTAGCCCCAGGTGCAAGGTCACACAGCCACCTAGAAACATATTTAAGGATTCCCCTACTAACTTTGCTCAGACTGAAGAACCTCCTTGAATAAGGAGCGAAACGTTTCCACTGAGAAAATAGAAATCCAGTTGACATGATTCAAGCTACAGACTAAGATGGCTTCTCCTCTGAAAATTATTATTGTACCTCATTCTTCTTGTGTCATTCTTACAAGCTCTGAGAAATTAACACATATCCAAATCTCAAAGTGGAAGGATCATCTCCTTCTCTAATCTCAGTTTACCACCGATAAAATACAATGACTAAGTTGGTCAATCAGAACAATTATAGAAGCTTTGAAATAGCAACTATAATACAGTGTGACACAGGAATCAGTGTGTAGAACATACAGCCCTGAACATTGCAACATAGGAAGTTGCTAAACATTGCAAAATGGGCAGAATCACTGGGGACCTCCACATCAAGAATTGTCTCTTAAGATTGCAAACCACTGTTTTAGTTTGCCTGGGGCCCATGCTCTGTGGTCCGATATTATATAAGTTGGTATATTTGGGTGAAGTCAGCAACTTCCTGTTATTTCACTATTCTTATTTGAGAGTACAATGACATTCTTGTCTAACTTCTTCTCTGATGTGCAGCCTGTAAGCCTTCCTGAAACCAGAACCTCACAGAAACCAGAAGCAGACAGCTTTCTCAGAGATTCTTTCATCCATTAGAGGAGTCATTGATTAAATCTGGAGCTGTTATTTTTAAATTTTATCCTACCTTTCCTCCAGGAGCTCAAGATCCCCTTCCATTTTGTCCTCATAAAAACCACCCTGTGGGCAGGGTATACATAGAGCTCTCTGTGCCCCAAGGCAACCTCTCAATAGGGCTTCCGAAGGGTGAGAGAGGTCAGGCACTGAGCCTATTCCCCCCAACCAAGCCGAGGCAATCTAGACCACCACTAGATGCTAGGAAAGAATTTGAGTTCTCTGCACCTGTGTTCTGCCATCAAGTGGTCTTCTAGATTTATGCAGTTCAGATATAGTATATCTAAGCAGGAAGAAGAAGAGAGCAGCCAGTAGTGATTGCCAGGAAAGATGCCAGGGCCTCTGAGGGCTTAGCATCTAGCACAGGCAGCTGTGACTGAGATGGTGGCCAACTTAGGAGCAACAATGGAGAAGGAGAAGATAGGAGCATCAGTTTTTTCCCTTGCGCAATCCCTCCATGAGAGATGGGGGGGGGCGGACTGGGAGGGAAGCGGTAGGGATGTTAGGCATAAATAACCAACACATAGGAAGGGAGTTGATTAGTAGTTTCTCTCATAAATGTCAATGAAGTCCAGGTATGAAATCCAGGAAGACACAATTCAAAATGTCTTAAGAGACTCCACCTTCATTAACTGACTGATAAATGTGGGTTGGAAATTCATCTTGCTCTTGCAGTTTCAAGTTTCTGCATTTATCCCTACTGCTAGCATTAAAGACACCTTAGTGAAGTCTGGGTATTTTTTACTTTCTCGATCTTGCCCCGCTGTGTAGGGCTTGACACTCTCCTTCCTTCTATGCTGCTGTTCTGCTAAAGCTTCTACTGGGCCCTGCACTTGGGATACCTTGCCCGGCTGCAAATACCCAGATGACCGCTAGACATGGAAACAATGTTCACTCTTTGCTGCCATCTAGCAGTCATCCAGATTTTTGCAGCCCATATCTGGTAGACCTACCCCACACAGTCAGGTTTATTGAAGGCATGTGGCAAGAACTGCATGTCAATAGGAAGCCCAACGGAGTCCCCTGTGCATGTGGGCCCCAAGGGGATTGCCAATGCCTTCTCTGACTTCTCTATATTTATGCCACTTCCAGTGAGATTGGATGGGTTGACAGAGAGTGATTGGCTGAGAGCCACCCAGTGAGTTTCCATGGCTGATATTGGACGTGAACCTAAGGCTCCCTGGTCCAGGTCCAACAGTGTAGCATACTGGCATCTCTCTGTACCCATCACTTGAGAGTTCTCAGGGAGGTGGCTCTTAACTGCTCATGATCTTGGCATAAACTCCATCAGGCACAGTATAGCCACTGAGCAGGTGGGTGTCAAGCCCCACACAGGGGAGCACGATCAAGGAAGCAAGAATTACACAGATTTCTGTAAGACATTCTTAATACTAGTATTGGGTAAATACAGAATCTTGTGAGAGGAATTTCCCATCCTCGTTTATAGTGAGTTCATTAAGGTGGGGTCTCTGAATGAGTTGAAATGCTTCTTCCCAGGTTTCTGGTCACCAGGGCTAAATCGTTGTTTATGAGATATTCTGCCAACTAACTTGCCCTCTGTTGCTGGATTGTTTATGTCCACTCTTCCTTCCATTCCTTTCCCAGCCTCCCCACAACCTCTCACAGTGGGAAAGAAGACCAAATCAAAGCAACATCTGATATGGAATTTAACTCTCATTAAGCAATATACACAGGAAAACAATACTGCAAGCACATAAATGTTTGTTTTCTTGGGCCATTGTTCTCATAATAATCTCCCACAAACCCATTATGGAAGGAACTACTGTGCTATCATTTTAAACCCTGTTTGTCTAACACAATCTCTCCAGATATTCCTGGACTACCAATGCTATGATTCTTAATCATTGATCGTGTTGTCTGGGGCTGATGATAATTTAAGTCCAAACCACCTGGAAAGATCTGATAAGGTTTTAAGATGTGGAAGCCTTCACAAAAAATTGAGAAGGAAATCTTGCCAATTGAATCTGTGCAAATATCTGTTATAAATCTAGTCAATGGTATAATTCAAAAAAGAAAAGTCAGTTGTACATTGGCAGAAATCCAAGCCCACTGAAAATTTAGAGCATGTAGTAGACAAAAGATGCTGCTTTGTAGCCTCCAAAAAAAGAGAATATTTTGGAGATATATTTCATCTTTTATTACAGAACCCTGGAAACTCCCAAAGAAAAAATAAATCTTGGTAAAGCAAGTTTTGCTGGTCAGAGTTGGCTTCTACATAATGCCTAGACATATTTATCATTCGGAGACATTACCAAACCCTACATTCTTCTTCCACTATGCCTCAGAGGTGATTATGCTGAAATCACTGGTGGTGTATGCAGAAAGAAACCATGACATTTCTTTATCACATTTTGTTGTAATATTCATTAAACCACAAGCCTAGTGGGCATGAATGCTGTATTAGTGCAGGAAACAATTCCTTGGATGTTCGGTTTCTAAAAATATCTATTTAATGCAGTTGTTATAATAAAGATGTCTCTCCCCCAAACATGCACATACAGACATAATAATCTCATCCCAAGCAAATGTTTATTCAGGCACTTGTATTAAATATAATCCTGAGAAATCCTTGTCAATCTCACTCCAACCTTAACACACCTCTATAAGTACTGGCTGTATTGTTGCTGCTGTGTGAGGAGAGTTGTAATGTGACCTGAGACATAAAGCACCAACAACATCGCTTCATCTGGATGCACTGTGCTGCTGCTTCAGAAACAGACAAGCTATGTCCAGGCATCCCGTAGCTACAGAAACTGCAAATATCAAGGGAAGGGGGGGAAAATCAGAGCTCAGGTAGACCATATGTTGCCCATGCAAAGGACCTACATGCAGTTTGTTTTCTCAGAAACTGCTTGAACGGTTTCTCCTGAAACTTCTCAAGAGCAGGGTTCCCACTGGACCTGCCATCTTGTTACTAATGAAAGGCACTCCCTCCTCATGTCTTCCCATGGGGTTTAATTTAAGTGTGAAGAACCCGGGAGGATGCAGGTCACAGGAAAGATTAATTAATTCATTCATTCATTGGCGATCACTCGTAGCCGAGTAAGATTGTCTTCCAAGGGTAAAATTTTAACAGTGGATCCGCACAACCTCCCACAATGAGGGCATAGGTTTCCAGGTGGGAGTCGGTCATGATGAGGGTTTGCTTGACGTGCCTTCCTTTTAGCTCTTTTCTCCCTTTCGCCCTGTACTCGTGCTTCTTCAAAGTCCATAGTGCCTTTAATAAAGGTTTATTTTAATAAATTTATTTAATAAATAATTATTTATTTAATAAATAATAAATAAATAAATATTTATTTAATAAAGTGTTTGAGGATCGGGACATTCGCAGGGAGACCAAAATGCTTGTTTACAAAGCCATTGTACTACCAACCCTTCTGTACGCCTGTGAAACATGGACCCTCTACAAACGCCACCTCCAACTTCTTGAAAGATTCCATCAACGCTGCCTCCAAAAAATTCTGCAAATTACTTGGGAAGATAGGCGGACTAATGTTAACAGGAAAGATTATTGTACAACGAAAGATGGGATATTCACATACACTTAGGAGCAACCTTATAACTAAATAAGTGCAAGGGTAGATGTACTTCACCCTTCTGAATTTCTCTGAATTTCTCTTTCTTCAAATAGAATGCAAACTGGTAGGGAAAAAGCAGGGGAATTTCTCTACCCAGTACTTCTCTAAACAGTCAGCAGGTTTGTAGCTGTGTTTTGCTTATTACTAAACCTCCGCACAAAGAGCTATGAAATGTTGCGGATCAGTAGCTATGCTTCTCCATTTTGCCTATCTTGGTCCATAGTTGGAAAAAAAAAAAGCCCTTTGCAAACTATGCTTGCTTCTCTCTGCTCTGTCCTTTTCTGTTTTTATGGCTCTTTTAGCACAAACAGGGTAGATGGATAGATGTTGTCATCATTCACTGAATCTGACAAGGCTGGTTCACACAGGTAGAAACTGGCTCAGGAAAGATAAAACTGTCAGGTGGGATTAGTGTTTCAGTTCATCTTAATAGCTGGGTACTCACAAGAGATTATGGTGCCCGCATGCTGCTCTGAGGGGGGAAAGAACTGAAAAGGACACAACGCAAGAAACCAGAAGGGCTTCTAAACATATTTCCAACGATGGACACATTTCTAACACAGAAGGAGCCAAGCCAAGCCTATTGCTATGCTTATCAAGATCAATGAAGCAGGAAAGGGAATGGATTTCTGTTTTCAATGGCTTCTTTGTAGAATGAAAAGAAAGTCCATTGGGGTTTTGTCTCCTATTTTATTCATCTGTTTGATATTTCTCACTAGAAACGAAGCAACTCATTTCCCCGTTTTTAAGAGGCTTACGGCATCTTGCATGATATTCCAGCTCAGTCTGGATGTTGCACTGCATTTTATCAATTAAATATACAATCTCTCTTTCATTTTTAAACACACACTAAAAGGGTGTGGGAAATCAAGCCTTTGGCTATATAAAATTTATACAGATTATGGAAGGGACCTAAAAGATCACCTATTTTAGCCCTGATGCAAGAAATCTACTTCTATGGTTCCCCCAACGATAATCTAACAGCAACTGCACAACTCTGAAGTAGAAATGTGTTGATGCAAAGGAGCTATTTTGTGTTTGGAAATCTGTTCTTGAAAATAAAGTACAGATAGTCCTCACTTACTGACTGCCTCATTTAGTGACTGTTTGAAGTTACGACGGTGTAAAAAAACCCCAGCTTTGTGACCAATCCTCGCATTTACAACCATCACAGCATCCCGCGTTCATATGATCGCCATTTGCATGCTTCCCAGCCAGCTTGTGACAAGCAGAGTTAATGGAGAACGTGGAAGTAAATTGTAAGTCACGATCACGTGATGTTCCGTTTAACAACCACAGTGACTTGCTTAACGACCAAATGGGAAGTAACGTCGTAAGTCCGTTGCAGTCACGTGATTTTCCTCTTAGAGACTGCACCGCTTAGCGACAGAGTTGCTGGTCCCAATTGTGGTCTTTAAGTGAGGACTACCTGAAAAATATATTGGCCACAAAAAGGTGAATAGCCACTAGACAGTAGCAACAAAAATCCACTTTGTTGCCATCTAATGGATGCCTGAATTTTTGCAACCCAGAAATGGTAAGCCCAATACACCAGCTGCCTTCATATCTCCCCTCCAGTTGTGTTGAACTGCATCTTCGATCATTCTCAAACAACATTGCTGCCGTATTAGCTGAGAATGGTAGGAATTCATGTCCAATGCATTTGGAGAACACCAGGTTAACAAAGAGTGGTCTGCCAGTTCGATTGCTGCTTTTTTTTTGCAAAACGTAAGGGAAAAGAAAGACCTTATCCATGTGCTGCTTCAGTATGTTTTGTTTATAAAAGGCCAATTTATTTGAACATAGCATTCATAAATGAGTTTTCTTTCATTCTTTTGTTCTTACTGAAGAAAGTAATAGTCTGTCAGTTTTCATCAAGTTCAATTTCTGAAAGGTAAGTTGCCATTCAATCTAGGGACAAGTTTCTGAACTTCTACATTTTAGGGTGGATATATCTATATATATACGCACATGTATCACTTGTTGGCAGCTATTGTTGACTAGATATGCTATTATTTCAGCTCCCTTTGTGTTACTTTAGAAAGTTTTCTCATTGCGTGATCCCAGCCTATCAGGGATCACATCGCAAATATGATTATACTATATCACTCTCTAACGTTGCCAACGCATCACTGAGGGCAAATGAAGCTGCCTGATCACTAGACCTGGAAGGGGGAGTGAAGGGAGACGTGCCGCTGGTGCCCAGTCAACATGCCAGTTTTAGATTTGCCAAGCTACACTTGCATCTTCACTCCCTGCTAACCACAATGTTGAACAAGTTGTTCACCCTTCCCCAGTTTTTGTCAGGGATAATTGTATGTTAGTTAGGAGCAGACTGAGCATTCAAATAACATTACAGTAAAACTAATGCAGTGGAGAAATACAATACAGGTGGTCCTTGCTTAACGACCACTCGTTCAGCGACTGTTCAAACTTACAACAGCACTGAACAAGTGTTACTTACAACCGGTCCTCATACTTACGAAGGTCACAGTATCCCACAGTCACGTGATCGCCATTTGCGACCTTCACTGCTGGCTTCCAACAAGCAAAGTCAATGGGGAAGCTGGCAGGAGGTTGCAAATGGTGACCACGTGACATCGTACTTAACGATGGTACGGGATTCGTTTAACAACAGCAACCAGAAGTGCCAAAACTGCCGTCACTAAGCAGTGTGGTTATGTGATTTTTCACTTGACCGTGTTGCTTAGCGACTGAATTTCCAGTCCCAGTTACCATTGTTAAGTGAGGACTACCTGAATTAAATTGCATATTCCTATTCTAGCCAATCAGTCAACTATTTCGACTGGAGTTTTCCCTTTTTGTCCTGACGCCAATTTCCTTTTGCAAAGGTGCACAAAAAGAAACATCCCCAAATTCACCCCATTCCTTCCCTTTCCTCTTTTCACTCGAAGCTAGAAGAAAACTCACCAAGGGATGTTGACAGTTACAAAGATAAAGGCACTCAATGGGAGACGATTATGGAAGAAACGTTTTGCTGCTGTTGCAGCGTTAAAAAAAAGACTGGGGAATTGGAACAGCATAATGAGGCACAAGGTAGGTAGTAAACGAACTGATGAAGAGCATAAGCAAGGCAGAAGGGCTTGCTGAAGAGAAGAGCAGATAATGGTTTCTATGGCAATGCAAAACTGAAGTTAAGATTTTTTAACAGCTGCAGGCAAATGTATTTCAAATGGCTAATGAGGTAACAGAGGAGAGGAAGGTGCCAATTGTTGGAAGACGTGATGCAAGTCCCCATCATCCAACCTGATGTCCTCCAGCTGATGTGTTGGACTGCAACTCCTACATTGCTAGCCAAGCCACTGGATATGGCAGCTGGAGGGCACCAGTGGAGGAAAATGATGCAGATTTCACACCTCTGGCACAGATCTGTACGCCGCTGGTTACATTAATTAAGCATGGCTCTACAACAAATGTGGCTTAACTTGCAACGTTGAAAACAAGAGCCAAGGATATTTGCAGCCAAGATTCCTACTCCCTAGGTGGATTTCAAAGAGCAACTGTCAGCTTTTGTTTCCCTTTTACAAAATGGCAGCATTCATAACCTTGCAGGGCTATCAAGAGAATGCATAGGGTAGTAATTATAGTAAGCATTCTTTGTGGGCTTTGCAAACAGATGCCCTCCAGATGGTTGGGATTACAATTTCCATCGCCCTGTATCATTGGCTATGCTGGAGGAGACTGCTGCAAACCAAGTATGCCCAAAGCATGAAGTTGGACACTTGGTTTGGCATGGTTCTTGTTCTCTCTTTAAGTGGAAACTGCTGGTGGCAGATCATAAGTGGGTCAATGCTTTCCTACTGCACTGTGTCCCCCATGAAAAACACAATCCTCATAAATTAAGACAAAGTTGAATAATGCCTTTCCTCTAAAACTCACCAAGAGCCAGACCCAGAATTTGAAAAAGAAATGTTTATCAGGAAGGAGATACCTAAACTCCAAAAAGAAATGTATATTATGGGGGGGAGGGGAGGGTAACCCCCTATGATCTCATCATTTTCCACCTAGTACCAAGCAAAGGATTGTCTCTGAGGGTCAATAAATCAATGGAGTTGATTGCTGCTATATGGTGATGAATACTGAAATATAGAATACTGAATTCCTGTTTAATCTCTGGGCTCATCAGCCATGTTTACTGCCATGTTCCATTCTATTCTCTCTCCATTCATCCTGAGATTTCCCCCCTACCAACAATCGGCCAGCATGTTGAGTCTTCGGGTCTCATTAGGCTTTGGATGGGTCTCAAGGTATTTTTCCCTGTTAAAGTTCCTTAACAGTTTAAAAACCTTTGTAATGGCTAGGGCTTCCCAGGGCATGCTAGTACTTCCCCTTAGTGTACGGACTGTTCCGTGTTGGCAATCCAGTAACAGAATTGGCTTGAGCAGTACTCTACCTATCCTCACCTTCAGAGAGAGTGTATCCTGCTCCCAAGGTGAGAAATAGTAAATCCAAGAGTACCTCTGCCTTATCTAAATTTCATTTCAATTTCACAGCTCTTATCCAGATCATCACTGTCAGTTCAGAACATCCACAGCCACAGGTACTGGAATAGGAGGAAATGATATAGCAAGGGATCATCTGCATGCTGATGATACTCCTCCCCAGCTCCCTTTGATGACCTCTCTCAGAACTGTCGTGTATAGAAGAACAGGTTCCTGAGGGTCATTGCAGGGTAGCACCCATGGCATTAAACACACATCTCCCAGCATCACATTCTGGGACTATCTAAGAGAGAGGTTTAAACTGTAAGTGGTCCAGACCCAAGAGGATACTATGATCAGTGGTATCACATGCTACTCAGAGGTGTAAGTAGTAAGTTGTCAGCATCTCAACAGGGATGCTTTACTCATCTCTAATTCAAGGACAGATCATCACCAAAATGATCAGCTTTGTTCCAATAGCAAACCAAAGCCTGGACCTGGAAATAATATGTTTCCTCCAGGAAAACAGTTGTGATAGAGCCCCATACTCTATCACCTTGCATAAAGAAGGGAGACTAGAAACAGGTTGATAGCTATCCAACCTGTCACACAGGAGAGTTTTTAAAGCAAGAGAGAAACTACTGGTTTAGGCAGAATGGAAGTGTCCCTTTAAAAAGATTAATTAACCAATTTTCCAGCTTTTCAGCCAATCTCTGCCCCATCTGTTTTTCTTCATCAAAAAGGTCAAAGGTCAAGCATACAAGTGGTTGACCTCAGACTTCCAAGGGCACATCAGGTTCAATAAACTGAAAAAATTCCCACAGAATTGGAATTATATAACTAATTAGAGCATACAATTTCATTCTTATTTCAGCTGCCTTGGTTACCAATTCACTTCCAGGTATGATTGAGATTGCTGGTTATGCCCTTTAAAGCTCTAAATAATTGAAAACAAAGTATCCCACATGGCCTGCAGGAACTTATAGAAAAGGTACCATCCACTTGAAATTGGACTGGTGTCCCCACAGAAATGGTTTTTGGGGGCTGCCTCCATTTTGTTGAATTCCTTACAGCATGAAGATTGTCATCTCCAATGTTTTTAGTTTTCAGGTGAAAAAAGACTTAGCTTTTCCTTCTGTTCTTGGGGTTCTTTTTCCTGGCTTCTTTTAGCTTATTTTTCACTGGTTTTCATCCTTCTGGCTTTAA
This sequence comes from Charina bottae, assembly GCA_023362775.1. Classification (NCBI taxonomy): domain Eukaryota; kingdom Metazoa; phylum Chordata; class Lepidosauria; order Squamata; family Charinaidae; genus Charina; species Charina bottae. The sequence goes on from JALMGJ010000001.1 coordinate 31,344,305, forward strand.
ATGTATATACTTTATTTTTAAAGTATGGTTTAGGAGGTTGCTTGTGTTTTTAATTATCTCCTTAGTAGCTTTGAGTGCTTTAAGTAGAAAAATAAGATTAAAATATTTAAACATACATTTTCTTTTAAATAAATAAATGATAAATATATATAATGGTTCACATTCAGAGAAGATTCACTATTAAGATGGCTGTGTTATCATCTTTTAATCTTTATATTACCAGTAGACAAACAAATTTATAAATAAAGTTTTATAATATTATACCTACATCTCCTCCTAGCCACAGAAATATGGCAAGCAACAGAAGAATCAGTAAAGGTTCTAACCAAGCTATGCCAGCAACTCTAGAGAACAACACAGTTGCCAAAAGATTGGAAGAGGTCAATCTAAATACTAATGCCAAAGACTTAACAGAGTATGCAAACTATCATACAATATCATTAATTTCACATGTTAGCAATTTAATTAATTTCAAATTAATTTCAAATTATTATTTCAAGTTAAGCTCATTTCAAATTAAGTTAAATTCAAATAACTCTTAGGATTATTCAGTGCAGATTATTGCTCCTCATGGAAAGGAAGATGCTAAAACCTCAGGGTGGTTTTAGAAAAGGCTAAGAAACAAAATACATTATTGCTGATGCACATTGGATAATTGAGAAAGCCAGATAATACCAAAAAGAAGGCAATATTTGCTTCATTGATTATAGAAAGGCTTTTGATTGTGTCAAATATGTCAAGCTGTGCAATGTCATTAGGAAAATGGGAATCCCAAAACATCTCATTGTCCTTATGGGAAACAAATACACAGGATAGGAAGCCATTGTCCAGACAGAACATGGAAAAACAGACTGGCTCCAGGTTGACAAAGGAATGAAACAAAGATGTATATTCTCTCATTTATTCAAACTATATGTTAATTATATATTGAAGGAGGCTGGATTGGAAGATGATGAGTGTGGTTTTAAAATTGGAGGAAGAAATATCAATAACCTGTGCTATCCCAATGACACTACTCTGATAGCTGAAAATGCCAATGATCTGGAAGTTTATTTTATTTATTTTATTTATTATTTCAATTTATTCCCCGCCCATCTCCCTTGCAAGGGACTCTGGGCGGGTTCTAGTAATGGAAGTCAAGGAGCACAGTGAAAAAATGGAACTAAGATTAAATGTAAAGAAGATAAAAATAATAACAACAGGTACAGCAACCAGCCTTAGAATTGGCAACGAAGACATTGAAGTGATGGATAATTTATGCCTTTTAGGATTGACTATCAATAATAAAGGAGCCAGCAGTCAAGAAATATGCCATAGACCAGAGCTTTCCAAACTGTGTGTCGGGACACGTTAGTGTGTCGGCTGCAGTGTCTGGGTGTGTCGCGGCTGTTGCTGCCTCCGAGCCCTGCCAGGATTCCGCGCAGGTCCTAGTGCCTGCCTTGTGCCTTGCTGCCTCCAAACCTGCCCTGCCAGGATTCCACGCAGGTCCTAGTGCCTGCCTTGTGCCTTGCTGCCTCCAAACCTGCTGTGATTCCATGCAGGTCCTAGTGCCTGCCTTGTGCCCTGCTGTAAGAGTGTGTCACAAAATGATGCCCTGCTGTAAGAGTGTGTCACAAAATGGTACATGTCTAAAAAGTGTGTCACCAACATAAAAAGCTTGGAAAGCTCTGCCATAGACTAATGCTTCATAGGGTAGCAACAAAAGCCTTGAAAAAGCCATGCAGAGGCCATGGTGTGTGTAGCTACAAAGATCAGAATTGTATAGGGAATAGTTTTCCTTGTGACACTCTATGGAAGCATAAGGTGGACTTTGAAGAAGCAGGATACAAGGAGCATTGATGCTTTGAACTTTGGTGTTGAAGGAGACTCCTGAGAATAACATGGGTAGCCAAGAAGACATACCAATGGATCATCGAACAAATCAATCCAGAGTTCTCACTCGTGGCAAAAATAATCAGGCTCAAATTATCATTTCTGAACACATTATACAAAGACCCAGCTCCCATTTATTTATTTATTTATTTATTTATTTATTTATTTATTTATTTATTTATTTTTCAAATTTATTCCCCGCCCATCTCCCATGCAAGGGACTTTATAACGCTGAGAAGGATGGAAGGAAAAAGAAAAAGAGGACAACTGGAAGAAAAGTGGATGGATTCAATTACAACAGCAATGGGTGCACAATTGGAAGATTTGAAGGGCCAGGATGGGGACAGATCATCCTGGAAGAGATCTATCTATGTGGTTGGTGAAGTCCATTCAGCAGTCTGTTAGAACTACTGAAATGGAGCAGAGCTGCAAAACACATGTACAGAAAAGGAATATTGTTTAAAAACAGAGCCCATGAGCATATTAGAGAGATCCAGGTTAATCTTACACCTTTAGTCCACCTTAGTATAAAGAAACACGCACTTAGACATGGCAGATATGAAAAGTAAGTACAAAAGAGTCCTTATGTTTATTCATTGCAAGTACAGCATTTTGATAGATAAATGATGTTCCAGTTCTTCTTCCTGTTCCCTAAACTTAATGCCTCTTGCCCTGCTTGCTGCAAGAGATCCGTGTAGAAAGGGGGGGAAATCTCCTAGGCCCATCCATGGCCTAGGTTGGAGCAGCACACAGCCATGTGCTTGCTCCTGGTCCAAGGAGGAGAGAGAGAGAAGAATGAGGCCTAGCACATGGCCTCTCTCCATGGAGAGGAGCAGCCACGTGCTGCTTCCTCCTCCAGGGAAGAATCAGAGAGAGAGAAGAGGAAGTGGGAGTGGCCACAAACAGCTTCCTCGAAAGCATGGAGAGCTTGCATCCTAGAGCAGCCATCCATATGCTGATGAGGCATGCTGGATTTGCCAGAATCTCCAACAGTTGGTAAGAGTCAACACTTACTCAGTGACGCATAATCAATCATACTTCCTCCATCCTACCCCTATGACTCTAACCAAACTGCATTTTAGGGGAAGCAATACAGATCTGCCATGTGGAATACATATGCGTTTTGATCCCGACAGGATTGGGATAGTAAAAGTTTGAAATCTAAGATCTTAGATGCTAATCAAAGAACCATGTGAAACTACTGCACCCTATAAGAAATGGGTGTGTGTAACATTCAAACCCTGCCCCCCCAACAAAAGGACTAGTCTCAATAAAATTATAGACAAACATTTTAACCTCATAAATGCCAAAAAGCTATCAATATATCCAGATTTGTCATCCTGTTCCAAATTGCTGTTACCAACAGTAACATTATATTTGCTTATCTTTACCTTACATGAATTCTTCACCTTGGTGAATGAATGTGTCTGAAACTGGTTTATTCATAAATACTTTAGTTATGAAGTAAAGGAAGTGCCTTCTGTTCTGATTAAATTTGAACCCAATAAACTTAATCCAATTCAGGAATTCCCTTGTTCTCTGTGAAACCATCCAAGAAAACAGCAAATGTGGCTTTGATATACACATAGTACATTAAAGCATTTCATAATTTTGTGCTGAAATATAGTGTCTGAATTCCATTATTGTGATAAAGGGGGAAGAAATATGGGACAAACTTTGTTACACAGTACGATATTCATTTCTGGAATTCAGCAGACACCTTTCACTTCTATATTTAATGAGAGAGTGGTATAAACTAGTTGATGGCATCTCTTCTAGAGATAATTTTCATTTCAGGGATAACCAAAACCTAAGTTAAAAAAACTGGTGATCAGTTAAATGGAAAGTTTAGATTCCCCTTACATACTGGAAATGTCAACAGGGCTGCTAGATATTGGTCATAGGCAACATTTGACACAATTGTGCCTATTTGAATTCAAGCCTCAAGTGATGATCACAACAGTAAACCAGTGGTTCAGAAACCCTCCAATGCAGGAACACGGTTACAAAAAGCAGCATGCCTTGCACAGGTTGCCATGATAAATCCAAGGGAACCTGGGTTATTTACTTAGCTTCCATAAATGTAATGGCATGAGGAATGCTTTAATGTCATCGGTCTAAAACATTATTGTTTAGAGCAATCAACTCTATAGCCTATCTGGCTGTCTGACACCTTGAAAGACATATACTATTACTCATTTCATTTCCCATCTCTTCTTTCCCTATTATCTTCTATTTTATTCTTCATCTTTCTGTTTCTCTGGCTGAGAACAAGAGATAAGAAATTCATGAATGGCCCAGAACTGCATTTAAGCTTCATTCTTAGGCATGTTTAAAGGTAAAGGTTCCCCCCGCACATTTGTGCAGTCGTGTCCGACTCTAGGGGCCGGTGCTCATCTCTGTTTGTTAGCCGAAGAGCCAGCGTTGTCCGAAGATGCTTCCACGGTCATGTGGCCAGCATGACACATGCGGAACACTGTTACCTTCCAACTGAAGTGGTACCTATTAATCTACTTGCATTTACATGCTTTCGAATTGCTAGGTTGGCAAGAGCTGGGGCGAGTGCGGGAGCTCACTCCGTCACGCGGGGCTAGGGATTCGAACCTCCGAACTTGCGATCTTACGATCGACAAGCCTGGCGTCTTACCCACTGAGCTACCACACCCCTTACATGTTTTTATTAGGCATGTTTACCTAATAGTAAATCAGGATTGCCCTACTATTAGAAACTTTTCTGTCCACCAGTTCTGTCTCCCAAGGCTCAGGTTACCATATCTGACCTGAAGTCTTCCAGATGACCACTAGATGGAAGCAAAGAGCTAGAGTTTTCTCTTTCACTTAGCTGCCATCTAGTCCTCATTCATGTTTTTGCAGCCCAGATATAATAACCCTACCCAAGCCCCAGGGGATAATTTAGTTCTGAGTTTTTGCTCTCATTTAAGTTTTAATGCTTTTCCATTTGGTATGCTTTATTACTACCGATCTGGAAAATCTTCATAACTTACTGAGTGAAAATGTGGCTAATTTTGCAAATGACATTTCTGCTTGCCTTCCCATGGTCTGAGCCCCTCCCCAACTCCTTTAAAACACTGCCTCAGCCTCTGCCTGCAGAATACCGTTTAGTAGCCAAGTGTTAAATTTGGACTGTAATCATATCCACTCATGTGCTTCAATCAGCCTAAAAAACTGGTGTTTTTTTGGTATGTGCTGATCTTCCAGAGATAATCCAAATATAAAATTGAAAAAAGAAAAATTCTGTGTGTATCTAAACGTGTTTCTTTTTTTAGCACTGAATAAACTGTTTATCATATGCCTTAAATGAGCTTTGGAGTGGCGCCATGTTATCTGTTGACTTTCTCCAACCTGATGTCTTCTGAATTGGTTGGACTACAACTCCCATAATCTCTAATCAGCACACTCTAACACATGGATGTCAGAATCACAAAAGCTGCTAAAAATAATAAGAAGTTAAAGAGAACTTCCATCGAACGTGGAATGAATGATGTCCTGTGGACATTTTTATTTTTACTGCATGTATCTATTTTATTATGTGGAAGATTTATATTCAGAGGCAAAATATTTCAATATTTCAGTGCTGCGTTATTTTTCTTCTCTGGAAAAAGAAAAGGAAGAAAGGAGAAAATGCTTAATGCTAAGCTCTTACTGATTATATGCAATATAAAAAGATATGAATCTCAAGGAAGAGAATTAAAAAATATTGCCATGTATTTCAACACCACACTTATAAATATGTTGTTAGTTATGCTGTATGGGTTTTATTAGTTTTATGACTTGGGTAGATTTTTCCCAAAGACAATTTCTTAGCAATCTGTGACTTCAAAAATCAGTATCATGAATTCAAAACATTACACACACACACACAGAGGACTCAAGGTACAGACTGTGCAGAGAGGCCTCAGAGACAGTCTACCACATAGTGGCAGGGTGTAAGATGCAGGCAGGAACAGCATACACTGAACGGCACAACCAAGTAGCTGGCATTGTGTACAGGAACATCTGCACAGCGTATGGGCTAGACCCTCCAAAGTCCAGATGGGAGATTCCACAGAAGGTCGTGGAGAATGACAGGGCTAAGATCCTGTGGGACTTCCAGATCCAGACAGACAGGCAGGTACTGGCCAATCAACCAGACAAGGACCAGAAGACAGTGGTAGTGATAGATGTAGCGGTGCCAAATGACAGCAACATCAGGAAGAAGGAGTATGAGAAGCTGGAGAAGTACCAGCACCTGAAGGAGGAACTAGAGAGGATGTGGAAAGTGAAGGCCAAAGTGGTCCCAGTGGTGGTAGTAGCACTCAGGGCTGTGACTCCTAAGCTGGGAGAGTGGCTCCAACAGATCCCAGGAGCAACATCAGAGCTCTCTGTCCAGAAGAGTGCAATGCTAGGAACAGCTAAGATACTGCGCAGAGCCCTCAAACTCCCAGGCCTCTGGTAGAGGACCCGAGGTTGAGGAAGACACATACCACCCATAGGGGTGAGAAGGGAAGTTTTTTTATATCACATTCATGATCTTACAACAGTCCTGAAAGGTAAATGGATGCATGCAAAGCCAAATGAGACTTTTCATCAAATATGCAATTCCTTAAAGGCTGGAGATTATGGGAATTGTAGTACATATATCTGAAAGGTACCAGATGGAGAAAGGTTTCCACAGAAAACCTTACTCTTACACTCTTATTCTTTTGGATTTAGAAGGCAGCCTTCTATGAGCCACCCTACAACCGCAACTAGTGGAAGATGTAGTCTGACAATGGTTGGTAGAGCCCAGTATTCTAGAACAAAGCAGAACAGATGTCACTCTTGTGCTAAGGTACCACATTAGCTTTCAAGCATTGAGTACAATGCACCTCACCAGCTTTTGGAAAGAAAAGAGAAAGAGAGGCAAAGAGAGGGAGAAAATGGGACATGGCAGACTTAGGGAGAGAGACAGCACTTCCATTGGGCTCCCTGGCGAAGCAAAGTGGCTCTGCATGCACATTGTTGTTGTTATTGTTGTTCAGTCGTTTAGTCGTGTCCAACTCTTCGTGACCTCATGGACCATAGCACGCCAGGCCTTCCTGTCCTCCACTGTCTCCCGGAGTTTACTCAAATTCATGTTCATGCACATACTTGGACAAAAAACTCAGGGCAGCCTTCCAAAGGACACGTCTGCTTTAATGCTTTGAGGAGCACTGCTTTGCTTGGGCCTCTTTCAAAAGCTTTGCACAGCCTGTCCTCAATATCTATGTCTATTTAACCATGCGTGCAGACAGGAACACACATATATTCTAGAGAATACTAGAGAGAAGTCCATACAAAAATGTACAAAACCAACATTAAGTTGTTGTTAAGTTAGGGAAAATGGAGTATAAAAATAATGGTTAATTTCTGTCCTTTGTGTACATGTAAAAATCTGGCTGCATTAATTTGATTGCACAAACTTACTGTGAAATACATGTAAACAATTACAAAAAATATTCTATCCTTAGTAGCAACTGCATTAAAAGTAAAATACCCTTCCAGTGCCTCTTTTTTCACTTTCCGTTACAAATGTGTGGCAGTGGCCTTTGCTAATCTTGATCTGTCTTGTGCTGTCTCTCCGAGGACTGTCAAAAACAGCCATGTGTATGTGTGTGTGTTGATGTCTGGCAAACTACAATGTGTGACTGGTGGGTTCCTTTCAGCTGGATGTCTTGCAGATGGTGAATGACTGTTTTGTAGAAGACAATAGCCTGGAATTGGCTCTTTCAATTTCCAGACAAGGGAAATCCCTGATTATAGTATCAACATTCTTGCTAGAACTATCTGTGGTTTCCTCCTTCAGTTCCTGGCCCAGTGATTGGGAAATCTGTGCCTGATCTCCATGGTTGTCAGGTTAACTCTAGACAGATCTGCCAACTCATGAACAAGAATTAGGTTCCACTACCAGGTCATTACAGAGTGGAAAGCTAGACAGTAAACATTTTTCAGATTTGGCTTGTAATTAAGAACCTTGATAATAAAACCTTGCATCTTCCAGCCCACAAGAGCCTGAAATTATACTGTATAAACAGCAATCACTTCATTTACCATTAAATAAATAACTGCCTGCGCCTTTGTCATCAGAGGCATGTGCCAAAAAGCAATGCTCAAAGTGAGGAACAGATCCTACTACAGGGCCTCCTCCATTCATTCGGCACCAACAAAATCAGAAATTTGCAAGCATGGCAAATGTATCAACTGTACACCATCTGGTTTAATATCCAGTGTGAATGATTTGGGCAGAAAGTTAAAGTATGTAAACTAGCTATATAGAGAAAAGAAAAAGCCAACAGAAAAAGCTAATAAGATGTAGCCATGAACAAAAAGGCAGGATGGGAAAAGTAGAGATGTTACCTTAGATCACTGTTTTTCAAACTTGGCAACTTTAAGATGTATGGACTTCAACTCCCAGAATACCCTTCTCCGCTGGACAAAGTGAGGCAGGGCATAGTTTTAAGCCAGTGACTTACTGTTTTCCACAAGAGATTACTCTGAAAACAGGTTCAGTTATTTGCATCGATGTACTTTCCCTTGCAATTCAAAAGCATGCAAATGCAAGTAGATGAATAGGTACCACTTCGGTGGGTAGGTAACAGCGTTCCACGTGCGTCATGCCGGCCACATGACCGTGGAAGCGTCTTCGGACACCGCTGGCTCTTCGGCTAACAAACGGAGATGAGCACCAGCCCCTAGAGTCGGACACGACTGCACAAATGTGCGGGGGGTACCTTTACCTTTTACTTTCCCTTGTAGAGTTATTTTGCTCATGTATCAGTCTGGATACAGGCAAGACCTCTTCCCACATGGTTTCAATCAATCAATTTAATTTCGGTCATAGACCAGCATAGAACTAATAACATAACGATTATGCTAAAATAGAAATAGAAATAATAAAAAAGATATTGATAGAATAAAATAAGGTAAAGATAAAATTATTAAAGTAAAATTACAGAGTACAGATATTAAAAAGCAGAAGGATCCTATAAAATTACAATTAATTTTACAATGAATAAATGCTATAAATTACTAGAATGGATAACTATAAAAGGACATAAGTAGTACTAGAATTTATAGAACACTATGAGAATGTAAAACTATGCTAACTTATATTAAGATAGATAAACTTTATTCCAGTCATTGACCAATAAAATACATATGGTTTGACTCTCTGGAATGTATCGAAACCACACAGTAATGCCTGATCTTTGGGGAAGATCAGTTGCGATTAGAGGGTATGTAAATATGCCAGGAAGATGAACGACATGGGCAGAAGTCTGTACGCACTTCACCCAGTGCTAGAGGTGGCAGTAGGATCTAATGCTTTCATCAAATTGATGAAAGCAGTATTGCTCCACCCGCTCATACATGTGTGCAATGTCGCAGCGATGTGCAAACGATGGGAGCTTCTGTTGTATCAGAATGCTTTCATCATTTACCACCACCCCCAATCTTGATGAGCTTATGGATGCCTCTGCCCAGCACTCCTTCCCCCTCTGATCCATTTAAATTACTTAGAAGCCAAGGTTGTCATCCTGCCAACTTCCAAACACAAAAAAATGCAGGAGTACCATGGGCCAGTCAGTGCTGATTTCCAGTTGACTAACAGGAACGAGCAAAAAAATGTCACTATTTAAGCTGCTGCAGGCCCTGGAGGCCCTTCTACCTCCCTCCCATACTATGCAGAATACATTGCCAGTAACCCAACCATCCTTGTTTCTGGTATATGTTATGTGCATTAGTCTGTTAGCAAAAAAAAAAAAAAAAAAATCTCAGCAGTTGTATAAAGAGGAAGCTGCAATGTTGCCAAGCCACCATTCCTCTCTTGCACTGAAAACAATAGCATGGTGGCAATTTTGCCATCAGCCATTTCCTAATACCTGTAACCATGGTTTATCAATAGCTGGAGTAGAAAAGATGCATTCTAAACAATACCATCAGACACATACCAGGAACAGGATGCTGAAGGATGCCTCTGGTGGGGAAAGGAGAGGAACTGAGAGAGAGATGGTCCTGGAGCAACAAAAATCCTTGCCTCTCTTCCACACAAAAATGAAAGAAAGGAAAATAAATTACTAATCTTTCACACCATCCGTGCTGGGGGGTAAAAGCAAACAAACAAAGAAACAACTTGGTGCTTTGTACAGAGTTCAAGGGAACAGTTGCAAACAGTCACAACAGTCCAGATAAATCCTGGTTGCATTTTATAGTTTGCATGGCATTGTGCATTTGCTTAGCCATATTCTAACAAAATTCCAAGGAGTTGCTAAAAGGGAGACATATCAAGCTGTCATGCCAATTTCCCCTTGAAGAACCTGTGAATAGAAGACATGGTCAGTTGAAGCCCAGGAGCCATGAGGCGGGTTGAACAACAGTTTTGTCAAATGGGAACCCAGATCGCCCAGAAGCTCTGTAGAACTTCAGCGTTGAGAATGGGAAAAAAATAGATTATTTTTTTTCTTCCTGGTTTGCGTTATATGAATCAGCTTGGCAAGTCCAACACATAAGATGCCATAACATCACTGAGTACCAAAGAACTGATTCTGGAGTAAGTAGTGCAAAGACCTTGTAAAGATATGCTCCCAGACAAATGAGAGACTGAGGGCAATTAAGCTGCTTGTCTCCCATGCTGACGCAGGCTGAAAATGAAGTTGCCTTAAGAAATTACTGTCCAGATTTCAAATTTTAGTCAAGTGTTCTGTTCAGATTAGAGTTACCACAGCCTACAGCTTGGGGAAGGGGGTGTCTCTTGTTTCTTTAATCCTTCTACCCATGCCAGGAAGGTGTGTGCCAATCACTTTGCTTTCTATGGGTAGGTCTTTGAGAACACGTGGTTTCCATTTGTGTGAGCAAACAACATCCAGCGGTCACAGAATCATAGAATGACATAGGTGAAAGTGACTGAAAGTCATCTGGTGCAACTCTCTGCTCACTCTGAGCTTTTTACCAGCCCACTTATGGAACGGTGGGAGAGAAAAAACACCACCGTTTCACCATTCTTGTTTTCACTTGAGCTAGAAGGGGAAACTTTTCTCAATCTCATCCCAGCTCTTGTTCTTATTCCAAAGAGATGTCATCTCTTAGCTCTTAGTTTGCAAGCCCCATTAGGAGAATGTCAAGAAGCGTGGCTCAGCGGGTAAGACGTCAGGCTTGTCGATCGCAAGTTCGGACGTTCGAATCCCTAGCCCTGCGTGCGGAGTGAGCTCCCGCACTAGCTCCAGCTCTTGCCAACCTAGCAATTCGAAAGCATGCAAATGCAAGTAGATGAATAGGTACCACTTCGTTGGGTAGGTAACAGCGTTCCACGCGCATCATGCCGGCCACATGACCATGGAAGCGTCTTCAGACAACGCTGGCTCTTCGGCTAACAAATGGAGATGAGCACCGGCCCCTGGAGTCGAACACGACTGCACAAATGTGCGGGGGGAACCTTTACCTTTACAAGAAGCCAAATGTGTAACTGGATTCTTGTTCAGGAGAACTGGGAGGAACATTTGCAGTAGGAGGGAAGCAGGGAGGGGAAATGGGTTTTTTCTCCTAAATCTTTATGATTCTCAGGAAGAAATTTGTGGTTTGCTTGCTTCCTTGCTGTACTTGCCTGAATGAATGAACACACACACACACAGAGGATCCTTCCCTCTCCTGCCCATTATCTTTCTTGCAGAGTTTCTCTCCTTTCAGCCAGCTACCCCCAGCCTCTTCTCCCTTTACCATTTCCCTGCTAATTTCCATGGGACTGGTTTAAAAAGAAAAGGGAAGCAAAAAAGAGAAGGTTCACTGTTTCAACATGGACTGGTTAATAACTAAACAAAAGTTGTACCATTTCACCAGTCCAGCAGCCCAGGACAGAATGACTGAGGAAGGCAGCAACCAGTGTTCTGTTCGGGTATGAGACCACCAGAAACTTTTAAGGAAATGGTTTTAATTACTATAAAAACTATTTACAAAGATAAGTCTTTAAGCACAGAACTGTAGATTGCTTGGATCAAATGGAACTTCACGGCTGGTTGCACTTGGGAGGCTTGGCAGCTATGCAGTAGCACAAGCTAGAGTTCACAACAAGTAGACCAATACTTCTGGATCAAGATGCAAGGCTGGTTGAATCTGCAAGACTTAACTTGGAACTCAGGGCTAGATTCTTCTAAAACACCGAGGAAGGACCAGGCTGGTTATACGACGTTGCTGGACTGGATACGCTGGACAAGGTTCTTCTGGAGCAGTGCTTTCCAAACTCCCGCCGTTGGCGACACACAAACAGTGGCGGCAGTGGCCTCGTGTTTTCCGCTAAAACCCGGAAGTGCTGATGGCGCGCTGCTGCCGTTGCTGCTACTGTTGCGTGCACTGCCACAGGGGCGGCGGCAATGCACCATCACCACTTCCGGGTTTTGTCGCGACACACTAAAGTGTCGCGACACACAGTTTGGAAAGCTATGTTCTGGGGTGACAGGATACACTGGACTGGAACTACAAGGCAAGGCTGGACTGGATCTACAAGGTGAGGCTGGACTGGACTCTCTGGACAAGGCTCCTCTGGATCAGCAAGGCAATACTGGACTGGACCCTCAAGGCAAGACTGGACTGGTTTCTCTGGACAAGGTTCTTCTGGAGCAGCAAGGTAATACTGGGTTGGATTTGCAAGACCACACTGGACTGGATTCACTAGGCAAGGTTCTCCTGGAGCAACAGGGCAATACTGGACTGGACAGACTAGGTAGGGTACTTCTGGAACAACTAGGCACGGGTGCACTGGACTAGCACGATAAAACTGACTTGAAGCACACTGATGAAACTTAGCTGGATTAACAGGACGTTGCTTGACTAAGGCTGCAAGATAAAACTTGGCTGAAGTGGCTGGACTGAAGCTTCGGACCACAAGGAACTGAGGTTTGCTGAAGAACTGCGAGATGAGACCCCGTCTCGCTTGGCGAAGGAGCAGCGTGAGACTCCGATGCAGCTGGGGTCAATTCAGAAATGAGGCAAGATTCTGGCTCTGGTTCCGTGGTGGCTACAGGGCAGGACTCTGAAGACTGTTCCGGCTGGACTTCTCCTGAATAAGCTGTTAGCTTACTGGAACGTTTGTCTCTGGCGATCGGGTGCTTGCGCTGGCGTCCTTTTATTCTGTTTTCTGCGTGCCTTCTCTCCTCAGGAACCAATCCAGCTTCCCTCTGCTTGGCGCGCTTCTCAGCCCTCCTTTCTAGTGCATGGATTGGTGCTCTAGACTTTGTTCCTGGTTCTGGACCAATCGGCTCCTCAGGATTCTCCCACTCTGCTGGGTCATCCCCGGGTCCGGACTCCTGCACCTGCCCATCACGAGCCTGGTCACGAGTATTGCACTTTTGAACACACTTTAACATCACCTGGTTTGTAATGCTGAGGTGGTATGCCCTTGTTAACTCTTTCAGATCTGTGCAATACAATAGCATCCTGCTTCATTGGCACACTAGGAGTTAATTCCTCTTCATCCTTAATCATATCTCTGGACGCTCGCCGCTCTGATAGCTCGATCTGTCCCTGACTAGGAATAAAAACCTCACTCCCTCCGTGTAACTTCTGCCAATTGCTATGCTCACTGAAACTTGCTGATCGTGAAATAACAAGTCTTCTGCCATCAGTGAACCTATATCCCTTGGTTCCTGGCTCATACCCCACAAAAATCATTTTCTGTGCTTTAGCCTGACCCTTCCTACGTACTTCCTTATACACGTGAACCCAGGCTGTGCACCCAAACACTTTCAAATGAGCCAATGATGGCTTCTTGCCATACAAAATATAATATGGTGTTTGATTCACTGATACACTCCGCAACCTGTTAAATAATTAGCAGTCAGTATAGCTTCTCCCCAGTATCCTCTAGACAACCCTGAGTCAGCTAACAGTGAATCCTTTACTGTCTGTAATGCTAAATTTCTTCGTTCCACCATGCCATTCTCAGCTGAACTATGCGGATTGGTTCTTCTGTGTGCAATGCCCCTCCTACTGAGCCATTGCTGAAAACTGCCACTCATAAACTCAGTTCCCCGGTCAGTCTGCAAACTACACACCTTTGTGTTATATCTACGTTCTACAAACTGCACCCAATTCCTGAACTTATCAAATGTCTGGCTCTTAGCTTTCAACAGATAACAGAAACCAAATCGAGTGAAATCGTCAACAATTACTAAGACATATTTAGCACCACCTAATGTGGCTGGTATTGGGCCAATCAGGCCAGCGTGAACTAATTCAAAACATTTCTGTGACTTTCTATCACTTAATTTGCTTACAGGATACACCTTTGACTTAGACACCTTACATGCCGTGCAATCCAGATAAGCTTGGCACGGTTTCAAGTCCATTCCAGAACTTGCTTCAGACATCTTTTCAACCACTTTGAAACTTGGATGCCCCAACCTTCTCTGCCACAAATGTTCACATGAATTATGGTATGGTTTGTTGATCATTGCTACATCATGGGTTACATAATCATCTGTCTTGGGTTTCAGCTCATATAAATTGTTCTGCAATACAACCTTACCACAGACATGATTATTTTTCATAATAATACTGTTGGGGTTTGTATATACCCAGGAATTTACAGATAGATAAATTATACTGGAGAGGCTTGATATCTAGGTGAGAGGGGAATTATTCTGCAAGTCACCCAATTAGCAGCCATTGTTGTAGGGATGATGTGGCAGCAATGACTCATACTACAGGTGCTATCATTTAGTTGGGTGTGGCAGATGATGAGAGTGACCTATAATGTGATTGGTCAGTTTATGTATATAGGCAGAGAAGATCTGGTGTTCTTTCTTCTTGTTGCTGTTAAACTTCTCATCACTGTATTCCATCTCGTTGCTGTATCATTTGTTACTGCTGTTGGATGTATTTGGACTACGTATGTATATAAAGTAAATAGGCTATTTTATCTAATCTCTGCTTGAGTGTCTATTTACTGCATAGAACGTGGATCACTGGTGTCTTGGAAAAAGGAGCAGGCCACCCCACAGTGCACACTTTGACAAATACATTCACCCTTAACAAACCTTACTTCATATCCCTGTTTATCTAATTGAGAAACACTCAGGATATTATATTCCAGGTCTGGTACACATAGCATGGGTAATTCAATATTCAAACTAGGTACAAACACAAACCCCTGCCCAATAACAGATGCACAAGTTCCATTTGCCAGGCTAACATGATTCCGTTCAGCCTGCTTAAACCCTTTAAACATCTTCCTGTCATTGGCAATATTTTCGCTTGCTCCACTGTCCAGAAGCCACGTCTCCTTTAAATTCCTTCCAGTAGAATTTATCACTGACAGCTGGACATCACTCCGTTGCTTAGCAATCTTCGGCTTGACTTTTGCCTTGCTTTTATCACAGTCCCGTTGCAAATGCAATTTAGACCCACAGCGAAAACAGCATTTAACCGATAAAACCTTATTATCAGTATTAGTACAAGTGCATCTGTTATTGGGCAGGGGTTTGTGTTTGTACCTAGTTTGAATATTGAATTACCTATGCTATGTGTACCAGACGTGGAATATAATATCCTGAGTGAAGAAATTAAGACTTGTTCCTCTGCGGCTTATCTACAGTGCTATTGCTGTTAGCCTTTCTCCTCTGTTCCTCCTCCAGAAGCCTCCCAGTCAGATAATTTACAGTCAAATCTTCCTCAGATAATGACCCGAAACTGGTTGCTAAATTATCCCACGTTTCATTAAGTGAACTGAGAATAACATACACCTTATGCGCTTCCGTGAATTGCATCACTCTTTGTGCCAATTCTAAGAACATCCCAGTCATGTATTGCAAATGCTCAAAGACATTCCCACTGCTACTTAACCTAGCTTGATATAGCCTTCGTGTTAACATGACCTTACATAACGGTGTGCTTCTGAGATATACACTTCTTAAAGCTTCCCAGCACTCATTAGCTAACTGTAATTCTCATACATAACACAATTGACTGTCCTCCAAACATAAAATTATGCTTGACAATGCTCTCTTGTTCTTTAAAATATCTTCCTCATCTTCATCCAAATTAACTGGTAGATTACTCACGGCTTTCCAAATACCTTCACGGCGAAGAAACATTTCCATTTTATACGCCCACGAAAGATAATTGGAGTCATTCAGCCTTTCCAGAGGGAAACCTCCTCCAATAGTTGACTGCATTTTTACTGTGCTCATCGCTCCTCACAGCCCCTCCTGGGCAGATGCCGATGAATGAACAGCACAGACTTATCAGAACGTCCTTCAGCTGCAAGCAGGCCTAGGAAAAACACACAGCCAGGCACGGAACCTGTAAAAGCTCCAAACTCGCCCCAGATATCCACACGACTCCTGGATAGGCTTCCAACATCCTCACAGCCGTGCCAGCATCCAACTGCACACGTTCCACTGCTGGGCCCATAACCTGTCATAGCACGCAACGTGGGGCGGCCTGCTCCTTTTTCCAAGACTCCAGTGATCCACGTTCTATGCAGTAAATAGACACTCAAGCAGAGATTAGATAAAATAGCCTATTTACTTTATATACATACGTAGTCCAAAATACAGTACAGTAACATCCAACACAGTTACAAATGATAACAGCAACGAGAAGGAATACAGCAACGAGAAGAAAGAACACAAGAACTTCACTTCTTTTATACAAATACTGACCTATCACATTATAGGTCACTCTCATCATCTGCCACACCCAACTAAACTATAGCACCTGTAGTATGAGTCATTACTGCCACATCATACCTTCAACAATGGCTGCTAATTGGATGACTTGCAGAATATTTCACTTCTCACCTAGATACATCAAGCCTCTCCAGTATAATTTATCTATCTGTAAATTCCTGGGTATATACAAACCCCAACATTATCGAACAATTTCATTAATTACACATGCTAGCAAAATTTTGCTGAAAATAATTCAACAACGTTTGCAGCCTTACATCGACAGAGAACTACCAGAAGTCCAAGCTGGATTTAGAAGAGGACGCGGCACGAGAGATATCATAGCTGATGTAAGATGGATCTTGGCTGAATGTAAAGAATACCAGAAAGATGTTTACCTCTGCTTCATTGATTACGCAAAGGCGTTTGACTGTGTGGACCATAACAAGTTATGGTTAATATTACGAAGAATGGGAATCCCAGAGCACTTAATTGTACTCATGTGGAACCTGTACACAGATCAAGAGGCAGTCGTTAGAACAGAAAACGGTGATACAGAGTGGTTCAAAATTGGAAAAGGTATACGGCAAGGCTGTTTACTTTCACCCTATTTATTCAATGTGTATGCTGAACAAATAATTTGAGAAGCAGGAAGGAATGTACGAAGAAGAGCGGGGTATCAGAATTGGTGGAAGACTCATTAACAATCTACGATATGCAGATGACACAACTTTGCTTGCTGGAAATGAAAAAGACATGAAGTACTTGCTGATGAAGATCAGTCTGTAGTCAGCAATACGGACTACACTTGAATGTGAAGAAGATGAAGATTCTCACAAATGGACCAATAAGTAATGGCACAATTAATGGAGAACAAATTGAAATTGTCAACGATTTCATTCTACTCAGATCAACGATCAATGCCAAGGGAAGTAGTAATCAAGAAATCAGATGACGTATCGCACTGGGAAAATCTGCCATCCAAGACCTATCTAAGATTTTCAGAAGTAAAGACATCAGTCTAAAAACAAAGGTGCGTCTGACTCATGCTATGGTTTTCTCAATTGCCACATATGCCTGTGAAACATGGACATTAAAAAAGGAAGATAGAAGAAGAATTGATGTGTTCGAATTATGGTGCTGGCGAAGATTACTGAAAGTACCATGGACTGCCAGAAGAACAAACAAATCAGTTTTAGAAGAAATACAACCAAAATGTTCACTAGAGGCGAGGATAACTAGGCTTAGACTCTCATACTTTGGGCACATTGTCAGGAAAGACAAATCGCTTGAAAAGGATATCATGTTTGGTAAAGTCAAGGGCCAGCGGAAAAGAAGACAACCTTCAATGCGATGGATTGACACAATTACTACAACAATGGATGCAAACATTGGAACAGTCAGGCAATTGGCACAAGACCGTTTAGCATTTCGTTCTATTATACATAGGGTCACTATGAGTCGTAAACGAGTCGATGGCAACTAACAATAACAACATGGTGCAAGACACATAATACATATAGGAATCAAACTACTTTTTTTGGTCTTGATTTCTGGCAACCATATGGACAAATTCATGCAGTTTTCTTGCAACGGATCAATATATATGATATGTACAGTAAGTGCCACTTACTAATACTAGAAATCATATGGTCACATATGCTGATGTCCAAGAAGTAGTCCAAGAATGCTATTCAATTTTCAGTGTTTAGGGTGGTCGATAATGGAGCTAAGTTGCTGGATTCCCTGTTATCATTTTGGCAAATGGATGTGTGTATTAATGGGAATGGAGTGTGATTTCCAAATAATTTGTTTCCAATTCAGAATATTAAATGGGATCTTACAGATGGCCAGTCAGCTGATCAAGACACCCAAGCCAGCTTGCTTTCAGTAACATTCCTGCTGATTGCTATGCAATTATGGTCAGTTATCAAAACAGCTGGTTTGGAGATAAATTACCATAATCTAGAAACATGAACTTCTTTCTCTTGATGAAACCTCCACTGCTTGCTGTATGATCAAATCAAGCAGCGTTTTGTTTGATGAATATCTTCAGGTTTCAGGTAAGTCTTCTCAATTGTTTCTCTCCAGGGTTTTCTGTGTTTTTTGTGTCATTTTCAGATTTAAAAAGCTCCTAGTTTTACTTGGATGTGCTTTTTTCACACCATGCAAAACTGTAAAGTAGTTTGTTTGGTTTGGTTTAGCATACTGTGCAACTTATGACTTGTGAATTCCGTTTGTTTAGTATAGTCTTGTTAACTGAACTATGGCTTCGTATAATGTGTGAACAATCTCAATGTTTCTCTGCCATGACAGTTGGAGAGTGTTAGGTTTGAAGCATGTAAAACCAAATTACAAAATCCAGAATGGGGGTGGGGAGGAGTGTGTGTGTGTGTGTGTGTGTGTGTGTGTGTGTGTGTGAGAGAGAGAGAGAGAGAGAGAGAGAGAGAGAGAGAGAGAGAGAGAGAGCTCTATGTGCCAATATTTCAACTATGGTTTCCTCATCTTACTGGGTTTTTTTTTTGACACTTATTGACAAAGTTTGTAAATGTTTAACCAATCCCAGACTGAGCCAAGAGGAGTTCAATCACCCAGTATATAAAAGATGGAGATATTATACAGGTATTCTCTACAACTCCCAACTATCTTCTCCTGCATGGCCAATAGTGAGAGATGGTGGACTTTGGTGTTCAACCATATCTGGAAGCCATAGGTCCCCCATCCCTGATAAATAGGTAGCAATATAATATTTTACTTGAAAGAGAATGTTGAAAAGCTTTTTAAACCTCTTAGAAATTAATGTAGCTACCCCTTATCTGATGCACTGTAGATATATTGGGACTATAATGGCTAAGATTCCCAGGTAGTATGGACAGGGCATGTATCTCTGTCTATAATTTTAATATTAATTTTACTACATGTTTTGGTATTCTGTACAGCAGGGCTTTCCAAAGTTTTTCCCGCGGCGACACACCAACCGGCGTTGGTGTGTCGCCGCGGGAAAACCCGGAAGTGCGGCAGCGCGCAAAAACCCGGAAGCGCTGCTGCTGCTTTCAGGTTTTGCGTGCTGCAGTTGGTGTGTCGCCGCGGGAAAACCCAGAAGCGCTGATGATGATCAGCGCTTCCGGGTTGTGTGGTGACACACCAGACTGTGTGTGGCGACACACTTTTGTGTCGCGACACACAGTTTGGAAAGCTCTGCTGTACAGTATTTTACATACTATTAGCTGGCTTTCTTCAGTAAAAAGGCAGAATATAAATAGAATGAATGAATAAACTGTCAGCTATGTTGTATGGGGATTCTGGAAGTTATTGTTCTGATATATCTGGAGAACCCAGATCTTAAAATGTTGCATTATTGTATGGCGCACCAGAATGCAACTGGCCAATAATAAAGTGGTGGGTTGTTTTTGTTTGCATCTGTTTCTTTTCTTGGAGGCATTCCCATGGGATACATATGAAGTCTTCTCATCATTGTGTTAGACTATTAAATAACAAATTATCAAATTTGAGAATGTCAGACAATGGAAATGAGCTAATAGCTGTTCTCTTCTGCATACATCTCCTCTTTGGAAAATACTTACCTTGAAAGACCTCAGAGAAGGCTTAGGCAGCTGAAATAATAAATGGGAAGATTAATGTGTGTGCAAGGAAAAGGATGGAGTCTCTGACTACATTTTAAGGAGAGAACACACAGAACAGAAATGGGGCCACTTCAAGGATTTTGAGGGGGGCTCAGCAAGGCTGATCTGAGATACCCTGCACAGTGAGATGCCACCCCAACAGACGCAAAGTCAAAGATTTCTCATATTCGGTGCTGATCAAATATGTTTAGTAGCTAAGGCAGAAAAGGCCTCCCAGGGGAAGTAAAAACACAGATTAAAAATGAGCATTACCCATCTTTTAAAATACCCCAGATCTGCTGCTTTATTTTGCCCAGTGGCAGGGCTGGACCTCCAGCTCAGCAACATCATTGCACAGAGGGGCAGTTGAAAGAGATCTAAGAGCAAGAACAAGAACACAGTCATGATAATCTGCCCAAGTTTCACAAAGGTCATGTCCCCAACTTGTCCTAGCCTCAGCACAAACATGCCATCGCAGCATCATTTTCAGCCTTGTTCCCACCATATTGTCTTTGACTTATCCCCATCCCATGACAGAGGCAGGCTCAAATCATTCTTACCTGTACCAGTGTTAAAGGAGTGTGTGTTCCCCCTTAGAGATGTGTAAAATCTGGTAGGCTTACGGACTCATTGTCTTGGAAGGAAGTTAGGGGACTGGCAGTGACTAGGAACATAGGAAATAGAGGTTAGGGATGGGAAATGGAGATAGAATTTATTATGCCCAACAGATCTGGAAGGGCATCAGGAGGGGGGAAGGTTTCTTTAGTTTGTGTACTTCTACCAGTGACCATAACCAGCAATATCTATTGGATGGGGGGTAAAAATTTGCAAGATGGTGGACATGTTGTTGCAATCATACCTCACCCCTTTTGTACGTATGGCAACTTCACACTATTTACAAAAGAGACAGGGATCACAACACTGTGCCTGCCATCTTGCAGATTTTGACAGCCCCTTTGTGGATGCCCATGACCATAGCATTAGATTGGATTTGCATCGTATTTTTCATCCCAGATGTGTATGTTACTCAAAGGCTTCCACTCAGCCTAGCTAATGTGAACGTGTCCAGCAGCATTTTCTTTTTGTCCCATGCTTCTCCTCTACCGCAGTAAGTGAACCCGGAGAAATTCTAACCAGAATTTGAAACCAAAGTCAACTGTTGGTTTCAAATGTATTTATTTACTTAGTAAAGTGGTGTACCACCATAACTTCTAAAGGTCTCCTGATGATCAGCAACATAATAAACCATAACAAACAGTAAGATTAAAATGTCCACAATACAAAAATAAAGATGAGAAATAAGGATACTAGGAACCACAACAGCAAAACCAATAAAAACAAAATGAAAAGCCAATGATGATGACATTCCACTGAAGCTCAGATCCCTCCAGACGAGGATTGTTTTAAGGAAGGAGTTAGCTGAGTAATTGGCACCCATTCCCCATTCTGATGACACACTTACACACAGAAAGCCACCAAAGGATGCGGGATGGGGCTAGAATGGCAGTGTGTACGTTTGTGTTAATCAGCCTGAGCGCTTAGTATGTCTTGTGATAATCCCCATATAGCTGAGCAAGGAAAAAGGTCTTTGAGTGGGTGAACCAAGCTAAGCTGAGCCCAGAAGAGATGGTGATTTCTTTCTGGTAAGGTTAGACTCATAAGCACTTAAAAGAGATGGGCTGGTAGTTGTAGAATAGGGTCACAGCTTGTGGCCGGCTCAGCAAGCCCAAGGCGAGCTGTATGACCTGCATGGTTCGGTCTTTCCCTGCAGGACCTGTCATCTCAGGCAGCTTCCTCACTCTGCCTAACAGTAGCCTTATCCTTGGCTATGTTGGTTACTTACTGCTGTATCTTTTGGAAAAGCATTTTACCAGATCTTACTTTTCTTCCACTTTCTAGTTGAATCTGTCCACTTGAAAAATATGGTAGACAAACCAACAGGTTTGTTTTAATGTGTATGATTTTTCAGATTGCTATGGAATAGCAAATGTGATTTTAGATGACGCTAAGCATCAGCTAGTCTCTGCAAATGGCATTTATCTGAACCCATGACAGAGATGGTTTCAATCAAATTAGTCTGCTATGTTATTTATTTATTTAAATTTTTTTGTTGTTCAGTCGTTCAGTCGTGTCCGACTCTTCGTGACCTCATGGACCATAGCACGCCAGGCCTTCCTGTCCTCCACTGTCTCTCGGAGTTTACTCAAATTCATGTTCATTACATCGGGGATGCTATCTAACCATCTCATCCTCTGCCGTCCCCTTCTCCTTTTGCCCTCAGTCTTTCCCAGCATCAGGGTCTTTTCCAGTGAGTCCTCTCTTCTCATTAGGTGGCCAAAGTATTTGAGCTTCAGCTTCAGCATCTGTCCTTCCAATGAGCAGTCAGGGTTGATTTCCTTTAGGATTGACTGGTTTGACCTCCTTGCAGTCCAAGGGACTCTCAAGAGTCTTCTCCAGCACCACAGCTCGAAAGCATCAATTCTTCGGCGCTCAGCCTTCCTTATGGTCCAACTCTCACAGCCATACATTGCTACTGGAAAAACCATAGCTTTAACTATATGGACCTTTGTCGGCAAGGTGATGTCTCTGCTTTTTAATATGCTGTCTAGGTTTGCCATAGCTTTCCTTCCAAGGAGCAAGCGTCTTTTAATTTCATGGCTGCAGTCACCGTCTGCGGTGATCTTGGAGCCCAAGAAAATAAAATCTGTCACTGCTTCCATTTCTTCCCCTTCTATTTGCCAGGAAGTGATGGGACCAGATGCCATGATCTGGGTTTTTTTAATGTTGAGTTTCAAGCCAGCTTTTGCACTCTCCTCTTTCACGCTCATCAAGAGGCTCTTTAGTTCCTCTTCACTTTCTGCCATTAGGGTGGTATCGTCTGCATATCTGAGGTTGTTGATATTTTTCCCAGCAATCTTAACTCCGGCTTGTGATTCATCCAGCCCGGCATTTCTCATGATGTACTCTGCATATAAGTTAAATAAGCAGGGTGATAATATACAGCCTTGTCGTACTCCTTTCCCAATTTTGAACCAGTCGGTTGTTCCATGTCCGGTTCTAACTGTTGCTTCTTGACCCACATACAGGTTTCTCAGGAGACAGGTAAGGTGGTCTGGTACTCCCATCTCTTTAAGACTTTGCCACAGTTTGTTGTGATCCACACAATCAAAGGCTTTAGCGTAGTCAATGAAGCAGAAGTAGATGTTTTTCTGGAACTCTCTTGCTTTTTCCATGATCCAGCGAATGTTGGCAATCTGATCTCTAGTTCCTCTGCCTCTTCGAAACCCAGCTTGCACTTCTGGTAGTTCTCGGTTCACATGCTGCTGAAGCCTAGCTTGTAGGATTTTGAGCATAACCTTGCTGGCATGTGAAATGAGCGCAATTGTACGGTAGTTTGAACATTCTTTGGCATTGCCTTTCTTTGGAATTGGAACGTAAACTGACCTTTTCCAATCCTGTGGCCACTGTTGAGTTTTCCAAATTTGTTGGCATATTGAGTGCAGCACTTTAACAGCATCATCTTTTAGGATTTTAAATAGCTCAGCTGGGATACTGTCTTCTCCTCTAGCTTTGTTGTTAGTAATGCTTCCTAAGGCCCACTTGACTTCACTCTCTAGGATGTCCGGCTCAAGGTCAGTGACCACACCATCGTATTTATCAGGGATATTAAGATCTTTCTTGTATAGTTCTTCTGTGTATTCTTGCCACCTCTTCTTAATCTCTTCTGCTTCTGTTAGGTCCCTGCCTTTTTTGTCCTTTATCATGCCCATCTTTGCACACAACGTTCCCTTGATATCTCCGATTTTCTTGAAGAGATCTCTAGTCTTCCCCATTCTACTGTTTTCCTCGATTTCTTTGCATTGTTCATTTAAGAAGGCCTTCTTATCTCTCCTTGCTATTCTCTGGAATTCTGCATTCAGTTGTTTATATCTTTCCCTTTCTCCCTTGCCTTTTGCTTCCCTTCTTTCCTCAGCTATTTGTAAAGCCTCATCAGTCAGCCACTTTGCTTTCTTGCATTTCTTTTTCTTTGGGATGGTTTTAGCTGCTGCCTCCTGTACAATGTTACGAACCTCCATCCATAGTTCTTCAGGCACTCTGTCTACCAGATCTAATCCTTTAAATCTATTCCTCACCTCCACTGTATATTCATAAGGGATATGATTTAGGTCATACCTGATTGGTCTAGTGGTTTTCTCTACGTTCTTCAATTTAAGCCTAAATTTTGCAATAAGAAGCTCATGATCTGAGCCACAGTCAGCTCCAGGTCTTGTTTTTGCTGATTGTATAGAGCTTCTCCATCTTTGGCTGCAAAGTATATAATCAATCTGATTTCGGTATTGACCATCTGGTGATGTCCATGTGTAGAGTCGTCTCTTGTGTTGTTGGAAAAGAGTGTTTGCTATGACCAGCGTGTTCTCTTGACAAAACTCTATTAGCCTTTGCCCTGCTTCATTTTGTACTCCGAGGCCGAACTTGCCTGTTATTCCGGTTATTTTTTGACTTCCTACCTTAGCATTTAAATTTTATCCCGCCTTTATTATTTTTATAAATAACTCAAGGCAGTGAACATACCCAATACTCCTTCCTCCTCCTATTTTCCCCACAACCACCCTGTGAGGTGAGTTGGGCTGAGAGAGAGAGACTGGCCCAAGGTCACCCAGCCGGCTTTCATGCCTAAGGCGGGACTAGAACTCTCAGCCTCCTGGTTTGCTATTGGCTCCTTCCTAGGGCTGAGAGAGAGAGACTGGCCCAAGGTCACCCAGCCGGCTTTCATGCCTAAGGCGGGACTAGAACTCACAGACTCCTGGGTTCCAGCCCAGCACCTTAACCACTGGACCAAACTGGCTCTTATCTGATCTTTTCTTTGTGTCATGTTGCTTTTTTTCTGTTTATATATTTTTTCCTAGTTCAACATCCATTTTTTCCTCACTTCCACGCTGGTAAACAGAACACCCACAATAAATCAAGGTATGAGCCTTCCTGGTTTCCCAAATAGGAGAGCAACTACACATTTGCTTTCTCAAAACTCTTTTCTTGCTCCAGGACTGACTGTTCAAGATGCCTGTCATCCCTGCCTGAACGGTAAGATTTCTCCATTTCATGAACCCTTCTCTCTGCTCCCCCAATTGCTTTCTGTAAAAATAAAAACTTCACTGGAAACTATGGTTGAGAAAGCGAACAGTCTGGAAAGAAGAACAATACTAAGTCCTCTTCCTCAAGACAAGACAAATTTAATAAGAGTACACAGAGACTTTGGGGATTGTATTCTTAGGGTCCCACAATATAAGCTGATCTTGATTTCCAGTTATTTTGGACTACAAATCCTATCAAGTCCAACTAGTATAGTCAATGGTGATGGAAGTCTAAATAGATTGCTTGCCCCTGCTATACAGTACAGGTAGTTCTCGCTTAACGACAGTAATTGGGACTGGAATTTCCATCACTAAGCAATGTGGTTGTAAAGTGTGATGTCACATGACCCCGTTGCTTAGCAATGGCAATTCCAGCAGTCCCCATTGCCATCAT